>WNWK01029483.1:0-24373 GCA_009830355.1 Cherax destructor | reverse complement strand
GCTCACTAGAGCACTGTGAGTGTCTTGTGCTCACTAGAGCACTTGATGTCGTGCTCACTAGAGCACTGTGAGTGTCTTGTGCTCACTAGAGCACTGTGAGTGTCTTGTGCTCACTAGAGCACTGTGAGTGTGGTCTCATGGGTAGAGTCCTCGCACAAGGGGCCATACAAGCTGCCGTTGGCCAGAGGTGTGATGAAGGTGAGAACGCTGACATCTTTGTTCTCTGTCGTGTTGTCCTGAAGGTGATCGTAGCTGGCGCATTGGCAGCGCGAAGGAGCGAGCAGGTCCTCTGCTGGAGCACTGCGTCGATTCTCGCGCAGAAACCTGGAGAGTCGCTCAAGACTTCCTGTGAACCCCCCCAACCAGATCCTCGTCTCAACAGCGACTGAGAGATCCGCACAGATAAAGGCTTCGAGTGTTCGCAAGACATGAGGCGACGAAGAATTAAGACTGGCGCTCCGGGCGGGACGCTCAAAGGCTTTGCATAATTTGGCGTCTGGCAGTCTGCTGGATTGTTGTTCCCGTGTTGACTGTGGGCGACTGATCTGGAGGGTGTTGCGTGGCAGCTGACCGAGGTAACTCTGGTGACTTTGATCATTGCTTATATGTTCGGGTTGTGCCTGGGTGCCTCCAGGGTCACGTCCGTAATTTAGGCACTGTCATTCTATGGGACGGGATGTCGGGTGAGGGAGAACAGGTTAAGGTTTCTTCCTCAGTACGTGCCTCCTTAGCTGAACTGCTTATGTCTGAATCTAAAGAAGAAATGGAGAAGTGCGCCGCTCTTGCTGCCCCAGATAGTAGGAGCGAGCAGCCTCAAAAGTGGAACTGTGAGGAAGTTGGAGACGCTGGCGGGAGAGTGTGAACCCTCAGGTGAGGTCCAGGAGGCTTTGAGGTGTCCATGGGGCTTTCAGTCGTGTGGTGACGGGGGTTCCATCCTCCAATGGATGCCAAGCATGTCCGATGACCTCCTTATTAACTTGGGCTGGTTGTTGACATTATCTTGTAAGTAATCGGACATGCGGCGCTGCAGAGACTTCTGCAGCATCGGCATGGCCAGCGTGGACGATATGGAAGGGCGGCAGGAATTGCCGGCGGAAGGAATACGAGCCTGAATCTCGTGTTTGACTTCTGTTTTGTAAAGTTTTTCCTGAGATAATTTCTAAACGCTTTTCAATATTCTTACATTTAAATCCATATATAAAAGAGTTCACAAGAGGGGAGAGAGTAACAATGTCGTTCCCAAGAGAATCCAGTATTGATTGGCTCGTCTACGTGGATGGACTCCCAGACCACTGTTCCAAAGAATGGATAATAGCATGCTCGAACGCCACTATTTGTTCTAATACTGTCCATGCTGACTTTCTTTTCTTTGGGAATATCAAATGGATTCTTTTGGTGGGTGACAGTAGCCTGTGCTGACATCATAACTTCAAATATGGCTGAGAAGATTCTATGTTGATGATGACGTGCGATCATGACTATTCGACTGTTGACAATGAGGAGGATGGTGAATGGTAGGAAGATGCAGATGTGGTGAGTGTCCAGGTGTAGGTGGAGCGTAGCACTGTCCACGGGGAGGCACACGCCTTGGGTGAAGGTGAGAAAGGTGCCTAAGAGAGGCGGAGGGCCAGGGCTGCACTGAGCAGCCAGGCTAGGCATGAGAAGATACCCACTCTCTGCCGAGTCACCATCGGTGTAACGCAGAGGAGGGGCGATGGCCCCCATCTTGTCGCAGTGGAGGCCCACTACCCCCACACTGACACCGGTGCAGCAGCACCAACAGGAACCCATAAAGACGACACAAGGCGTCGCTTCCCATATGTCGGGTCGTTTGTCCCGCCCATGGTGTTGTTAAGAGTGGCAGCAGGAGAAGCAGCAACACTTTGTTTATTAATGGCACTGAAGTGGTCATGGAGGCCCCCACAGAGGCAGGTGTTGGGAAAGCGTCTCCACAGTTAATTATAGTAATTATGAGGTAGGGCCCTCATCATAGGGTAAGGGGGCGAGTTGGAACCTCCTGCAAGCTGAGGTCCTCTTGCAGTAACCATCGACCCTGCAACAAAACAAGGGTATTATTTGCACGAACTTTATAAACAATAATCCCTTTGTATAAAATATATCGAAAACCAAAATTCTGGTAAGGATCCCAAACGACTACGATCGTTAAATACTTTCCAACCCAGACCCATTACCAAACAATGGTTCGAAGGCACCAGCAGGATTAGTTCCAAAAACCTTGCAATTTTGTATTCAATTTCACGATATTTGCAATTTAATTTCAGGGAAATGGGTGATGGACTAACGACTATAAGAATACAAAACTTGTGTGATGTTGAATCTTCCTTTTAAAAAAGTGACTTTGAGACCAGTAGGTCCCTTTCATGTAACACTGGTATAGGATCAGGTTGGGAATATTTTAAACATAGGACAGCAGTCGTCTCTTCTCCGAAAAAAAAAAATATATACCAGAGAATAGTGGCACCAACACTTATATGGGTGTGAAGCATGGGTTGTGAAGGGTGCAGCAGGAGGTTTGAGGCAGTGGAGATGTGTTTGAGAGTGATTGTGGTGTGAATATTATGTAAAGGGTTCGATGTGAATAAATTAAATAATGATATGTGGTCAAAACGTTTAATTCAGAGAGCTATTAAGGAGGGTTTCTGAGGTGGTTTAGTCACAGAGAGAGTTATAAGATGATGAAGAGAGTGTATAAAGCTGGGGCGGAAGGTAGAGTCATCCCAGCTACGACTGGAGGAAAAGGGTAAAGAGGTTTTGAGTTTTAGGGCGGCACCCAGCAGGCTTCTGTGAGCGTGTTAGAGTGACTTTAGGTTACTATGTAATAGACGTGTTGATGGAGTGTGAACAAGGTAACATCTATGGATTCAGTGAAGCCAGTTAGCTGGACTCGAGTCCTGGAGGTGGAAAGGAGGGAGGGCCCAAAACTCTGAAGGAAGGGTGTCAATATTGCAGTCAGAGGGGCATTTGAACTGTGATTTCTGAATTCTTCTCGTAAGACAGCATTAAATGAATGAAGGTGAATATGTTATGTGTATATATATATATATATATATATATATATTATATATATATATATATATATATATATATATATATAGTAGGGGTACTTTATGCCTGTAGGGTTTCTTCCTGTAGGGTTTCCTCCCAAAAAGGGGTATGCCTGTAGGGTCTCTTCCTGAGGGGGTCTCCTTCCGCGCGCTCGCGCCCCCGCCCCCGCGCCCGCCCGCGCGCCCGCCCACCCCCGCCGCGCGCCCCGCCCCACGCCCGCCCCCACGCCCCCCCCTTTTGAATTTTCGATTTTTTTCAATATATTTTTTCCAATTTTTTCATTTTTTTCAAAATTCATTTTCTCGATAACCCCTATGGGGTATGGTAAAACTTTTCTCGATTTTAATAAAAAGAACAAAAGACTTTGGGGAAGACTCCACTTCCTTGGATCAAGATCATCCATCTCCCGCCCACACCTCTTTAAGTTAAAATGAGCTAAAAGAACAAGTTCAATCAGCGAGCCCAGGTGTGGTGCGACGTCATCACTGGCTCGCCAACAAGTTCAATCAAGCGAGCCCAGGTGTGGTGTGATGTCACATTTTCCTCGGATAAGCTTAAACATGAGGAGAGTACAACAAGCTGATTCAAGTCGGGTCACTCTGTGCCCTCTTGTTAAATGTAGGATAACACTAATCACATTTTCGTCATTTATTTATTTATTATTAATACATACATAATTTTTTTTTTTGGTAACACAATTTTTCCAGTCTTACATTAACATAGGAAAAACATAACACGAATTAAGATTTCAGGTAACAGTCTAAAAAAAAGATACATTTTCCATGTTTTCAGGTAATACGTTAATTTTCAGTCGTTTTAATACCCACTTTAAGATTTTCCACTTATAACTCACAATATTTTTTACTATTTCATCAGAAAACGATCCAATTCAACAAATTTTAAGACGTTTCATCCACAACACCCACATATATTCCCCGTTTTCAGGTAACAGGCTAAAAAGATACAATTTTCTGGTTTCATAAAAAAAAAATTATAATAACCAACATTTCTATAAGTTTCCACTATGTTCAAATGTCCTTAGACGACTGACTGACGAGGTACATTTTGTTATCTCTGAGAAGATCACAGACCCACCCCAGCGCCTGAGGCCATGACCTCACCTGCTCTCTACCTCATACACACACACACCGCACACACTCCACCCATTACCCCATCTCCCACCCATCACAGACCCACCCCAGTGCCTGAGCCCATGACCTCACCTGCTCTCTACCTTCACACACACACACACACACACACACACACTGCACACACACGCACACACACGCACACACACACGACACACTCCACCCATTACCCCATCTCCCACCCATCACAGACCCACCCCAGCGCCTGAGGCCATGACCTCACCTGCTCTCTACCTTACACACACACACACACACACACACACACACACACACACACACACACACACACACACACACACGACACACACGCAAAAACACCCCCTCCACCCATTACCCCATCTCCCACCCACAATTTTTCCTCGTTTTACTAATTCATAAAAAAAAAAAGATCATTTAGAACAAGATCATTTAACCTATGAATACTTTCACTAAGATTACATTTTTACACATTTCCCCAAAACACCATTGAACACCACCAAATCACCATTGAATACCCCCAAAACATCATTGAATACTGTGAAAACGACATTGAATACTGTCAAATAACATTTAAAACACCTCTAACTCATACACCAAACTACACTCGCCCCAAAATCACTCATCTCAATTTTTCCAGTTTTACTAATTCATCCAAAAAGATCATTTAAAACAGGATCACTAAGACACATTTTTAAACATTCCCCAAAACACCATTGAACAACACCAAAACACCATTGAACACCACCAAAACACCTTTGAATACCCTGTACATCAACAACGAATACTCCCAAATCATCGTTTGAACACCATCACACCCATCACACACACATACTTTTCTCAATAACTGTCAAGAAATATTCTCACATCCTCAACATCTCAAAACCTCTCATACATCATTTGAATACCCTCAAAACATCATTGAATACTATCAAAACACCTTTGTATACTCCCAAAACACCATTTGAATAATACCATAACATATATCATTTTTACCTAACCCAACCTAGCATCATCTAACGTAACCAAAAATAACATCTAACCTAACAACTTAACCCTCAACCCAAAACATCACACAGATCACACATTTTATACGCATTCCCTCAGAACACTTTAAACAAGATCACCAGAAACTAAGACATATCATAATAATTATTCAATAAATCCATTGAATCTTCAACCTTCCCATCAATTCTCAAAATAGCTAGGGTCACCCGATCCACAAAGGAGGTGACCAAACTGACTTGAACAATTACAGACCAATCTCAAATTTACCACTGCTTTCTAAAATCTTCGAAAATTAATTCATAAACAGATCTATTCCTACCTCGTCTCACACAATGTACTAAACCCCTGTCAATTTGGATTCAGGACCAACAAGAGCACAAACGATGCTATAACACACATGTTAGAGTTAATATACACCGCACTTGAGAAGAAAGAGGTTCCGCTGGGAATCTTCATAGACCTACGCAAAGCATTTGATACAGTCGACCATGATTTATTGCTCACAAAACTAGCGCACTATGGTATTAGGGGCACCCCTCAACTACCTAAAGTCGTACCTAGCAACAGAAGTCAGTACGTGAACACAAATGGAGAGAACTCTTCCACACAACAAATTACAGTCGGTGTCCTCAAGGTAGTGTCCTGGGGGCCCCTCCTATTCCTCATTTACATAAATGACCTACCGAAAGCATCACAACTACTCAAACCCATTTTGTTTGCAGATGACACAACATATGTCTTCTCACCCAAATCCAGTCGTACTAGCCAACACAGTTAATGCCGAATTACAGAAAATATCAACATGGATGATGACAAATAAGCTTACTCTCAATACGGACAAGACCTACTACATTCAGTTTGGAAACAAAGCTACAAAAAGTTCCACTTAACATAACGCTAAATGGTTCACCCATCACAAGGCTCACAGAGGAAAATTCCTAGGAATCCACCTTGACAGTAGTCTTAAATTCCAAACACACATACAACAAATTTCCAAGAAAATCTCAAGGACAGTAGGTATATTATCTAAGATACGCTATTATGTGCCTCAACCAGCTCTCATTGCACTATATCATTCTCTTATCTACCCTTATCTCACCTATGGAATCTGTGCATGGGGCTCAACAACATTAAATCACCTTAGACCACTCATAACCCAGCAAAAGGCTGCAGTCAGGATGATAACAAATTCCACTCTAGACAGCATACTCCACCTATATTCAGAACCTTAAAACTACTCACCATAAAAAATATTCATACCTATTCATGTGCCTTCTACATACATAAAACTCTACATGCTAATATTAACCCTGCGCTCAGAATTCTCCTCAACAACTTTAATAGGTCCCACGAACATGACACAAGACACAGATCACTATTTGACATACCCGAGTCCATACTAACCAATGTAAAAATTCTATGCACATAAAGGGCCCCAAAATCTGGAATTCATTACCAGTAAATATCAAGTTAACCTTGTCGGAAAATCAATTCAAGACTCTTCTCAAAAGTCACCTACTCACCCTATACTAAATACTCATACTGTAACAAACTTCCAAACCCAATATTATTTTACTTAAGAAGATCTCATTTTGATATGTTCATCCTCCTTAACACTTGTTGCAATCTCATATCATCATATTGTCATTTAAAATCTTATAGTATCATCATTTTCTTAATTTGAAATAAAATATATACCTAGATGAAACTCTAAAACTATTTCTAGTATTGTTATTATACTAGTATAGCATCAACATACTGTAATTTGAAATAAATTCTACAACTAGATTAAACTCAACCAATTTCTCTTGTATTGTCTTTAAATAGTATGTATAACCATTTAATAATTTAAATAATATAGAACTAGAATAAACTCAATCAATTTCTTTAGCATTAAGTACTTAGTGAATAAGTCTCTAGAATAAACTGCCCCTAATGCCATGGCATGCCAGTGGCTCTCCTTGCATTACAGTTTTATAATTGTATTATATTTGTAACTACCAATAATATTGTACACTTGTAACATGCATTGAAATAAAAATTATTATTATATTATTATTATTATTATAATCACATTTTTATAAACATCCCTCAAATCATTATAACCAACTTTATAAGATCATTAATCTCAATCCACTAAGATCACTCATCTCAATTTTTTCCCGTTTTACTAATTCATCCAAAAAAATAAAATCCATCTCCAAAGAACATTTTTCATATACATTCCCTCGTATCACCAACCGAAAACACTATTACTGAGATCACTTAGGAAAAGATCGCTAAAACTATGAATACTTTTACTATTAGAACACATCCAATACAATATTAGAACACTCCCAGATTACTTTGAGCACATCCAAAACAATATTAGAACACCCTCAGATTACTTCCAAACAATATTAGAACACCATCAAAAACACTCTTATACCTTATTTGAACACCACCAAAACACTCTTGTACATCATATGAACACCTTCAAAACACTATCAAACACCACAAATAACATTTAACCTAACCTAACTTTAATTTCAAATCACTCTAAAACATGACACATTACCAAAACTAACACAGTCACCACCAACCAACTAAGACATAACATAATCCCATTTTTACAAAAATCTCCTCAAATCACTCAAAATCACCATTGAATACTTCCAAGACATCATCAAACTTTCCCTCAAAACATTCCCTCAAAACACTCTAACCAAGATCACTACTTACCTCCAACTCGGATAAAACATGAACACAAAAATACATGAACATAAACCTATCACAAAACACACTTTCAAAAACACAAAACACACTTTCAAAAACACAACACCTTGACCACCAAAACACTCTTATACATCATTTGATTACTCCCAAAACACCATTTGAATACTCCGAAACAATATATAACATTTAACCTAACCTAACCTAACAACATCTAACCTAACCAAAAAAAATAGCATTTAATCTAACAACTTAACCTTCAAAAACACTATCAAACACCACAAATAACATTTAACCTAACCTAACTTATCCTTCAAATCACTCATTCACCATTTGAACACCTTCAACTAACACATGAGACATCAACAAACCTATGCATGGCATAATCACAATATTTCCTCTCTTTAAGTTAAAATGAGCTAAAATACTCCAACTAAGACATATCATAATCACTAAGACATATTCACCAATCTTATACCCGACATGAGCCATATCCAACATCTAAGACAAATAAAAAATCTAACTCATATACACAATATAATATATAACTGCAAAATACCATGTCACGATCACAACCAACTAAGACATATCATGAACACACCCAACTAAGACATAACATAATCACATTTTTATAAACACCCCCTCAAATCATTATAACCAACTTTATATGATGACAAACCATATCTAAGATCACTAGTCTCAATCCAGTAAGATCACTCATCTCAATTTCTTCCAGTTTTACTAATTCATCCAAAAAAAAAACTCAAATCCATCCACACAGAACATACACACATTTTATACACATTCCCTTGCATCACCAACTGAGAACACTATTACTGAGATCACTCAGGACAAGATCGCTAAAACTATGAATACTTTTTACTATTGGAACACTTCCAAACAACATTGGAACACTTCCAAACAACATTGGAACACTTCCAAACAACATTGGAACACTTCCAAACAACATTGGAACACTTCCAAACAACATTGGAACACACCTTTCAAACAATACTTAACATCTCTAACTCACCGCCAAATTACATTCTCATCACATTTACACATTTCATTAACTGAAATTACATCTCATTTACACACATTTCATTAACTGAAATTACATCTCACTAACCAAACTACACACTCACCCAAAACCACGCCCCTACAGCTAAGCCATGAGGCATAAGACAAACTAAGACATATTCAAAATCTAAGAAATGAACACAAAATAAGCCATATCACGAACACTATAATATACCCAAAAATTTAAGTCATTTACACAAAATATGATAAAAGCACAAAAGCACCACGACACAATTCACCACCAACCAACTATAACATATCATCACACCAAAAAAAAAATATAAGAACCACCAACTACAACATATCATCACACCCAAAAAATATAGGATCCACCAAACTATAATATATCATTACATCCAAAAAATATAAAAAACATCAACTAAGACAGATGAACACATACAACTAAGACATGAGACATTACCAAAACTAACACACACCTCCAACTAAACCATAACATGAACGCCAAATCTAAGACATACACCTACAACTAAGGCGTGAGCCATAACCAAAATTCTAAAACATATTCACAAAAAATACCAGGGCACGATCACCATCAACTATAACATATCATGTACCCAAAAAAATCTAAGAAACACCAAAACTAAGACATACACTTCCAACTATGACATGACATGAACACTCAACCAACTTATACATGACCTAATCACAACAAAACTTAAGACATGAAACATATACACAAAATTAAGACATAAGCACAAATATTCTAAGATCCACCAACTAAGACATAACATGAACCCACAAACAAATTTAAACCATCAGACAGGTCAAAAATCTAAGACACAGACACCACCAACTAAGATATATACACAAAATAAGACATAGGCGCAAAAACACCATAATCACAACATATTTAAGACATAAGACATGATAACCATAAAAAAATCTAAGACATAATAAAAAATCTAAGAGATGTACACAAAATAAGCCATATCACGAACACTATAATATACCCAAAAATTTAAGTCATTTACACAAAATATGATAAAAGCACAAAAACACCACGACACAATTCACCACCAACCAACTATAACATATCATCACTCCAAAAAATATAAGAACCACCATCTACAGCATATCATCACACCCAAAAAATATAGGATCCACCAAACTATAATATATCATTACATCCAAAAAATATAAGAAACACCAACTAAGACAGATGAACACATACAACTAAGACATGAAACATTACCAAAACTAACACACACACACACACACACACACACGCTCACACAAGCTCATGGAGCAGGGAGAGCAGAGACCCAGTAGCGGACAGCGAAGAGGCGGGGCCAGGAGCTGAGTCTCGACCCCTGCAACCACAATTAGGTGAGTACAATTAGGTGAGTACACACCTCCAACTAAACCATAACATGAACGCCAAATCTAAGACATACACCTACAACTAAGGCGTGAGACATAACCAAAATTCTAAAACATATTCACAAAAAATACCAGGGCACAATCACCATCAACTATAACATATCATGTACCCAAAAAAAAATCTAAGAAACACCAAAACTAAGACATACACTTCCAACTATGACATGACATGAACACACAACCAACTTATACCTAAACCATCCTTCCTATACTCATGCTCATATTACAGCCTAGGGATTTTTTTAATCCGAATACTCATCATGACGTTAGGAGACAGAGTAACCATCACCACTCTTTACACCACCTACACTCTGGTTCTTAACGTCATGTTGGGTCGTCGGATTAAAAAATCCCTAGGTGATAATATGAGGATGAGTATAGGAAGGATGGTTTAGGGAAGATGTGGGTGATTAAATGTGATATGCACATAGATGATAAACTAAATGTGGTACGAATATGATGGTGGATGGTTAGTGTTTATAGATTGTGGTTCTCATGGTATAAGTGTACATGACTTAGTGATCCTGGTGTAATACTCATGAAATTTGTGTAAAATTTTGTCTTCATATGTCTTATGTTTATGTTTTCATATGACTTAAGTGATTGTAAGTCAATTTTTTATGTGATCAAGTGTTAGTTTTCTATTTTTGTTAGATAGTGTACTATGTATGACTCATGTCTTAAATTTGTTGTGATCATGACATGTATAAGTTTGGGGTGCATGTTATAGTGATCATGTTATGGTATTTTTGTGCTTATGTCTTATTTTGTTTATATCATAGAATATTTTATTATATCATAGATTTTTAATACGTTACATGTCTTAAATTTTTGTGATTATGTCGCATATTAGTTGGTGGTGTCTATCTTATTTTTGTGTACATCTCTTAGATTTTTTATTATGTCTTAGATTTTATGGTTATCATGTCTTATGTCTTAAATATGTTGTGATTATGGTGTTTTTGTGCCTATGTCTTATTTTGTGTATATATCTTAGTTGGTGGTGTCTGTGTCTTAGATTTTTGACCTGTCTGATGGTTTAAATTTGTTTGTGGGTTCATGTTATGTCTTAGTTGGTGGATCTTAGAATATTTGTGCTTATGTCTTATTTTGTGTATATGTTGTGATTAGGTCATGTATAAGTTGGTTGTGTGTTCATGTCATGTCATAGTTGGAAGTGTATGTCTTAGTTTTGGTGTTTCTTAGATTTTTTTTTGGGTACATGATATGTTATAGTTGATGGTGATCGTGCCCTGGTATTTTTTGTGAATATGTTTTAGAATTTTGGTTATGTCTCACGCCTTAGTTGTAGGTGTATGTCTTAGATTTGGCGTTCATGTTATGGTTTAGTTGGAGGGTGTGTGTGTGTGTGTGTGTGTGTGTGTTAGTTTTGGTAATGTTTCATGTCTTAGTTGTATGTGTTCATCTGTCTTAGTTGGTGTTTCTTATATTTTTTGGATGTAATGATATATTATAGTTTGGTGGATCCTATATTTTTTGGGTGTGATGATATGTTGTAGTTGGTGGTTCTTATATTTTTTGGTGTGATGATATGTTATAATTGGTTGGTGGTGAATTGTGTCGTGGTGTTTTTGTGCTTTTATCATATTTTGTGTAAATGACTTAAATTTTTGGGTATATTATAGTGCTCATGATATGGCTTATTTTGTGTACATCTCTTAGATTTTTTTATTATGTCTTAGATTTTTTTATGGTTATCATGTCTTATGTCTTAAATATGTTGTGATTATGGTGTTTTTGCGCCTATGTCTTATTTTGTGTATATATCTTAGTTGGTCATGTCTGTGTCTTAGATTTTTGACCTGTCTGATGGTTTAAATTTGTTTGTGGGTTCATGTTACGTCTTAGTTGGTGGATCTTAGAATATTTGTGCTTATGTCTTAATTTTGTGTATATGTTTCATGTCTTAAGTTTTGTTGTGATTAAGTCATGTATAAGTTGGTTGAGTGTTCATGTCATGTCATAGTTGGAAGTGTATGTCTTAGTTTTGGTGTTTCTTAGATTTTTTTGGGTACATGATATGTTATAGTTGATGGTGATCGTGCCCTGGTATTTTTTGTGAATATGTTTTAGAATTTTGGTTATGGCTCACGCCTTAGTTATAGGTGTATGTCTTAGATTTGGCGTTCATGTTATGGTTTAGTTGGAGGTGTGTGTTAGTTTTGGTAATGTCTCATGTCTTAGTTGTATGTGTTCATCTGTCTTAGTTGGTGTTTTTTTATATTTTTTGGATGTAATGATATATTATAGTTTGGTGGATCCTATATTTTTTGGGTGTGATGATATGTTGTAGTTGGTGGTTCTTATATTTTTTTTTTGGTGTGATGATATGTTATAGTTGGTTGGTGGTGAATTGTGTCGTGGTGTTTTTGTGCTTTTATCATATTTTGTGTAAATGACTTAAATTTTTGGGTATATTATAGTGTTCGTGATATGGCTTATTTTGTGTTCATTTCTTAGATTTTGAATATGTCTTAGTTTGTCTTATGCCTCATGGCTTAGCTGTAGGTGCGTGGTTTTGGGTGAGTGTGTAGTTTGGTTAGTGAGATGTAATTTCAGTTAATGAAATGTGTGTAAATGTGATTGAGAATGTAATTTGGCGGGTGAGTTAGAGATGTTAAATGTTATTTGGGAGTTTTCAGAATTTTAATTTGGTGGTGTTCCAATGTTGTTTGGAAGTGTTCCAATTTTGTTTGGAAGTGTTCCAATGTTGTTTGGAAGTGTTCCAATAGTAAAAAGTATTCATTGTTTTAGCGATCTTGTCCTGAGTGATCTCAGTAATAGTGTTCTCAGTTGGTGATGCAAGGGAATGTGTATAAAATGTGTGTATGTTCTGTGTGGATGGATTTGAGTTTTTTTTTGGATGAATTAGTAAAACTGGAAAAAATTGAGATGAGTGATCTTACTGGATTGAGACTAGTGATCTTAGATATGGTTTGTCATCATATAAAGTTGGTTATAATGATTTGAGGGGGTGTTTATAAAAATGTGATTATGTTATGTCTTAGTTGGGTGTGTTCATGATATGTTTTAGTTGGTGGTGATCGTGACATGGTATTTTGCAGTTATATATTATATTGTGTATATGAGTTAGATTTTTTATTTGTCTTAGATGTTGGATATGGCTCATGTCGGGTATAAGATTGGTGAATATGTCTTAGTGATTATGATATGTCTTAGTTGGAGTATTTTAGCTCATTTTAACTTAAAGAGAGGAAATATTGTGATTATGCCATGCATAGGTTTGTTGATGTCTCATGTGTTAGTTGAAGGTGTTCAAATGGTGAATGAGTGATTTGAAGGATAAGTTAGGTTAGGTTAAATGTTATTTGTGGTGTTTGATAGTGTTTTTGAAGGTTAAGTTGTTAGATTAGATGCTATTTTTTTTGGTTAGGTTAGATGTTGTTAGGTTAGGTTAGGTTAAATGTTATATATTGTTTCGGGAGTATTCAAATGGTGTTTTGGGAGTAATCAAATGATGTATAAGAGTGTTTTGGTGGTCAAGGTGTTGTGTTTTTTTGAAAGTGTGTTTTGTGTTTTTTGAAAGTGTATTTTGTGATAGGTTTATGTTCATGTATTTTTTGTGTTCATGTTTTATCCGAGTTGGAGGTAAGTAGTGATCTTGGTTAGAGTGTTTTGAGGGAATGTTTTGAGGGAAAGTTTGATGATGTCTTGGAAGTATTCAATGGTGATTTTGAGTGATTTGAGGAGATTTTTGTAAAAATGGGATTATGTTATGTCTTAGTTGGTTGGTGGTGACTGTGTTAGTTTTGGTAATGTGTCATGTTTTAGAGTGATTTGAAGTTAAAGTTAAGTTAGGTTAAATGTTATTTGTGGTGTTTGATAGTGTTTTTGAAGGTGTTCATATGATGTACAAGAGTGTTTTGGTGGTGTTCAAATGAGGTATAAGAGTGTTTTTGATGGTGTTCTAATATTGTTTGGAAGTAATCTGAGGGTGTCCTAATATTGTTTTGGATGTGCTCAAAGTAATCTGGGAGTGTTCTAATATTGTATTGGATGTGTTCTAATAGTAAAAAGTATTCATAGTTTTAGCGATCTTTTCCTAAGTGATCTCGGTAATAGTGTTTTCGGTTGGTGATACAAGGGAATGTATATGAAAAATGTTCTTTGGAGATGGATTTTACTTTTTTTGGGATGAATTAGTAAAAGGGGAAAAAATTGAGATGAGTGATCTTAGTGGATTGAGATTAATGATCTTATAAAGTTGGTTATAATGATTTGAGGGGATGTTTATAAAAAAATGTGATTATGATATGTCTTAGTTTCTGGTGATCTTGTTTAAAGTGTTCTGAGGGAATGCGTATAAAATGTGTGATCTGTGTGATGTTTTGGGTTGAGGGTTAAGTTGTTAGGTTAGATGTTATTTTTTGGTTACGTTAGATGATGCTAGGTTGGGTTAGGTAAAAATGATATATGTTATGGTATTATTCAAATGGTGTTTTGGGAGTATACAAAGGTGTTTTGATAGTATACAATGATGTTTTGAGGGTATTCAAATGATGTATGAGAGGTTTTGAGATGTTGAGGGATGTGAGAATATTTCTTGACAGTTATTGAGAAAAGTATGTGTGTGTGATGGGTGTGATGGTGTTCAAACGATGATTTGGGAGTATTCGTTGTTGATGTACAGGGTATTCAAAGGTGTTTTGGTGGTGTTCAATGGTGTTTTGGTGTTGTTCAATGGTGTTTTGGGGGAATGTGTAAAAATGTGATCTTAGTGATCCTGTTCTAAATGATCTTTTTTTTTGGATGAATTAGTAAAACTGGAAAAAATTGAGATGAGTGATTTTGGGGCGAGTGTAGTTTGGTGTATGAGTTAGAGGTGTTTTAAATGTTATTTGACAGTATTCAATGTCGTTTTCACAGTATTCAATGATGTTTTGGGGGTATTCAATGGTGATTTGGTGGTGTTCAATGGTGTTTTGGGGGAATGTGTAAAAATGTAATCTTAGTGAAAGTATTCATAGGTTAAATGATCTTGTTCTAAATGATCTTTTTTTTTTGATGAATTAGTAAAACGAGGAAAAAATTGTGGGTGGGAGATGGGGTAATGGGTGGAGTGTGTGCGTGTGTTTGTGCGTGTGTGTGCGTGTGTGTGTGTGTGTGTGTGTGTGTGTGTGTGTGTGTGTGTGTGTGTGTAAGGTAGAGAGCAGGTGAGGTCATGGCCTCAGGCGCTGGGGTGGGTCTGTGATGGGTGGAAGATGGGGTAATGGGTGGAGTGTGTGCGTGTGTGTGCGTGTGTGTGCGTGTGTGCGTGTGTGTGTGTGTGTGTGTGTGTGTGTGTGTGTGTGAGGTAGAGAGCAGGTGAGATCATGGGCTCAGGCGCTGGGGTGGGTCTGTGATGGGTGGGAGATAGGGTAATGGGTGGAGTGTGTGCGTGTGTGTGTGTGTGAGGTAGAGAGCAGGTGAATTCATGGCCTCAGGCGCTGGGGTGGGTCTGTGATCTTCTCAGAGATAACAAAATGTACCTCGTCAGTCAGTCGTCTAAGGATATTTGAACATAGTGGAAACTTATAGAAATGTTGTGTGTGTGTGTGTGTGTGTGAGGTAGAGAGCAGGTGAGGTCATGGGCTCAGGCGCTGGGGTGGGTCTGTGATGGGTGGGAGATGGGGTAATGGGTGGAGTGTGTGCGTGTGTGTGTGTGTGAGGTAGAGAGCAGGTGAATTCATGGCCTCAGGCGCTGGGGTGGGTCTGTGATCTTCTCAGAGATAACAAAATGTACCTCGTCAGTCAGTCGTCTAAGGACATTTGAACATAGTGGAAACTTATAGAAATGTTGGTTATTATAATTTTTTTTTGATGAAACCAGAAAATTGTATCTTTTTAGCCTGTTACCTGAAAATGGGGAATATATGTGGGTGTTGTGGATGAAACGTCTTAAAATTTGTTGAATTGGATTGTTTTCTGATGAAATAGTAAAAAATATTGTGAGTTATAAGTGGAAAATCTTAAAGTGGGTATTAAAACGACTGAAAATTAACGTATTACCTGAAAACATGGAAAATGTATCTTTTTTTTAGACTGTTACCTGAAATCTTAATTCGTGTTATGTTTTTCCTATGTTAATGTAAGACTGGAAAAATTGTGTTACCTGAAAAAAAATTGTGTATGTATTAATAAAATGTATCTTTCTATAATAATAAATAAATAAATGACAAAAAATGTGTATTAGTGTTATCCTACATTTAACAAGAGGGGCACAGAGTGACCCGACTTGAATCAGCCTGTTGTACTCTCCTCATGTTTAAGCTTATCCGAGGAAATACTGTGACGTCACACCACACCTGGGCTCGCTTTATTGAACTTGTTGGCGAGCCAGTGATGATGTCGCACCACACCTGGGCTCGCTTGATTGAACTTGTTCTTTTAGCTCATTTTAACTTAAAGAGTGTGTGGGCGGGAGATGGATGATCTTGATCCAAGGAAGTGAAGTCTTCCCCAAAGTCTTTTCGTTCTTTTTATTGAAATCGAGAAAAGTTTTACCATACCCCATAGGGGGTTATCCAGAAAAATTAATTTTGAAAAAAAAATTGGAAAAAAAAATATATTTAAAAAAATCGAAAATTCAAAAAGGGAGGGGGGGCGTGGGCGTTGGGGGCGTGGGCGTGGGGGTGGGGCGAGGGCGCGCGGGCGGGGGTGCGGGCGGGCGCGCGACCGGCCTCGGCGGGGCGGGGGCACGAGCATGAGGAAGGAGACCGCTCAGGAAGAGACCCTACAGGCATAGCCCTTTTTGGGAGGAAACCCTACAGGCATAAAGTACACTACTATATATATATATATATACAGTGGACCCCCGAGTTTCGTAAACCCAGGAAATCGTACATTTATGTAAGTATAATATTGTAAGTGCTTGTGGAAAAGTATTTTTGGGGGTCTGAAATAGACTAACCTACGTGGCATTTTTTCTTAATTAAGGGGGTAAATTCGTTCGGTAATGGCACTTGAGCAGACTTCAGGAGTGAAATTTTTACGAAACTCGGGGGTCCACTGTATATATATATTTACCAAAATGTGGCAGGCCAGGGCTCGACCCCACGACACATTGTCCCGCCTCAAGAGACAACACAACGTACGTGTCACTATCCATTCCGCCATCGATCCTACAAACATGAACCTAGTGAACTAGGCTTGTTTCATGTTGCGAGGACACTCGTGGCAATGGATGCTCAAGGATTAATTTCAGCCTCCTCCTGTTTGAATACCCTCCTCCTGTTTGAATACCCTCCTCCTGTTTGAATACCCTCCTCAACAAGCAGTCTATTTAACAATGAAACCACGAAACAAGTGCTAGGAATAATAACAATAATAATAGCAGTAATAAAGCAACATGTATGCTCACTCATATTGGGAAATACATTCCCATTGTTCTGATTTTTTTTTGTCAGGTTACGAGTAAAAAAATATCAGAAGAGTTTCAAAGTATTTGTGAGGGTCATTGAGGTCACAAGTAAGTCACCGACCGTACATGTGAGGTCACTTCTCTGTTACATAGTTATCTTGACTCATGAAATCGTAGTGACACGAGTCGGTCTGGAGTTTTATGGCCGCGGGTTCCAACCCCACCCGTGGTATGGTTTACGTAAGTTATCTGTGCTTTACTTCCTTTATCACCCTTCCTTGTGATGATGCTTAATGTTATCTTAATAAACACATTATTATTATAATATATATATTATTTCTTTTATGACATAATTATTGATAGAATAGAAATATTGATCATTAGAGTCTTAAGACAATTCAGTACGTATAGGTAGAATGTAAGTGATTATTCCACAGTTTCCAGGCTAGCGGAAGCGTAGTTTCCAGGCTGGTGGAAGCGTAGTTTCCAGGCTGGTGGAAGCGTAGTTTCCAGGCTGGTGGAAGCGTAGTTTCCAGGCTGGTGGAAGCGTAGTTTCCAGGCTGGTGGAAGCGTAGTTTCCAGGCTGGTGGAAGCTTAGTTTCCAGGCTGGTGGAAGCGTAGTTTCCAGGCTGGTGGAAGCGTAGTTTCCAGGCTGGTGGAAGCGTAGTTTCCAGGCTGGTGGAAGCGTAGTTTCCAGGCTGGTGGAAGCGTAGTTTCCAGGCTGGCGGAAGCGTAGTTTCCAGGCTAGCGGAACCGTAGTTTGCAGGCTGGCGGAAGCGTAGTTTCCAGGCTGGTGGAAGCGTAGTTTCCAGGCTGGCGGAAGCGTAGTTTCCAGGCTGGCGAAAGCGTAGTTTCCAGGCTGGTGGAAGCGTAGTTTCCAGGCTGGTGGAAGCGTAGTTTCCAGGCTGGTGGAAGCATAGTTTCCAGGCTGGCGGAAGCGTAGTTTCCAGGCTGGTGGAAGCGTAGTTTCCAGGCTGGTGGAAGCGTAGTTTCCAGGCTGGTGGAAGCGTAGTTTTCAGGTTAGTGGAAGCGTAGTTTCCAGGCTGGTGGAAGTGTAGTTTCCAGGCTGGCGGAAGCGTAGTTTCCAGGCTGGCGAAAGCGTAGTTTCCAGGCTGGTGGAAGCGTAGTTTCCAGGCAGGTAGAAGCGTAGTTTCCAGGCAGGTGGAAGCGTAGTTTCCAGGCTGGTGGAAGCGTAGTTTCCAGGCTGGCGGAAGCGTAGTTTCCAGGCTGACGGAAGCGTAGTTTCCAGGCTGGCGAAAGCGTAGTTTCCAGGCTGGTGGAAGCATAGTTTCGAGGCTGGTGGAAGCATAGTTTCCAGGCTGGTGGAAGCGTAGTTTCCAGGCTGGTGGAAGCGTAGTTTCCAGGCTGGTGGAAGCATAGTTTCCAGGCTGGTGAAAGCTTAGTTTCCAGGCTGGTGGAAGCGTAGTTTGAAGGCTGGTGGAAGCGTAGTTTCCAGGCTGGTGAAAGCGTAGTTTCCAGGCTGGTGGAAGCGTAGTTTCCAGGCTGGCGGAAGCGTAGTTTCCAGGCTGGCGGAAGCGTAGTTTCCAGGCTGGTGGAAGCGTAGTTTCCAGGCTGTTGGAAGCGTAGTTTCCAGGCTGGTGGAAGTGTAGTTTCCAGGCTGGTGGAAGCGTAGTTTCCAGGCTGGCGGAAGCGTAGTTTCCAGGCTGGCGGAAGCGTAGTTTCCAGGCTGGCGAATGCGTAGTTTCCAGGCTGGTGGAAGCATAGTTTCCAGGCAGGTAGAAGCGTAGTTTCCAGGCAGGTGGAAGCGTAGTTTCCAGGCTGGTGGAAGCGTAGTTTCAGGCTGGCGGAAGCATAGTTTCCTGGCTGGCGGAAGCTAGTTTCCAGGCTGGCAGCGTAGTTTCAGGCTGGTGAAGCGTAGTTTCCAGGCTGGTGGAAGCATAGTTTCCAGGCTGGTGGAGCGTAGTTTCCAGGCTGGTGGAAGCGTAGTTTCAGGCAGGTGAGCGTAGTTCTCAGGCTGGTGAAAGCGAGTTTCCAGGCTGGTGGAAGCGTAGTTTCCAGGCTGGTGGAAGCGTAGTTCAGGCTGGTGAAAGCGTAGTTTCAGGCTGGTGGAAGTGTAGTTTCAGGCTGGCGGAAGCGTAGTTTCAGGCTAGCGGAAGCGTAGTTTCCAGGCTGGTGGAAGCGTAGTTTCCAGGCTGTTGGAAGCGTAGTTTCAGGCTGGTGGAAGCGTAGTTTCCAGGCTGGTGGAAGCGTAGTTTCCAGGCTGGTGGAAGCGTAGTTTCCAGTTTGGTGAAAACGTAGTTTCCAGGCTGGCGGAAGCGTAGTTTCCAGGCTGGTGGAAGCGTAGTTTCCAGGCTGGTGGAAGCGTAGTTTCCAGGCTGGTGGAAGCGTAGTTTCCAGGCTGGTGGAAGCGTAGTTTCCAGGCTGGTGGAAGTGTAGTTTCCAGGCTGGTGGAAGCGTAGTTTCCAGGCTGGCGGAAGCGTAGTTTCCAGGCTGGCGAAACGTAGTTTCAGGCTGGTGGAAGCGTAGTTTCCAGGCAGGTGGAAGCATAGTTTCAGGCTGGCGAAAGCGTAGTTTCAGGCTGGTGGAAGCGTAGTTTCCAGGCTGGTGGAAGCGTAGTTTCCAGGCTGGTGGAAGCGTAGTTTCTAGGCTGGTGGAAGCGTAGTTTCCAGGCTGGTGGAAGCGTAGTTTCCAGGCTGGCGAAAGCGTAGTTTCCAGGCTGGTGGAAGCGTAGTTTCCAGGCTGGTGGAAGCGTAGTTTCCAGGCTGGTGGAAGCGTAGTTTCCAGGCTGGTGGAAGCGTAGTTTCCAGGCTGGTGGAAGCGTAGTTTCCAGGCTGGTGGAAGCGTAGTTTCCAGGCTGGTGGAAGCGTAGTTTCCAGGCTGGTGGAAGCGTAGTTTCCAGGCTGGCGAAAGCGTAGTTTCCAGGCTGGTGGAAGCGTAGTTTCCAGGCTGGTGGAAGCGTAGTTTCCATTCTGGTGGAAGCGTAGTTTCCAGGCTGGTGAAAGCGTAGTTTCCAGGCTGATGGAAGCGTAGTTTCCAGGCTGGCGGAAGCGTAGTTTCCAGGCAAGCTGTACTGTGTGTTAGACGTTGTTCGATAGTTGTGATGCATGCTGAGTGTTGTGAACCCTCACTGGTGAACATATGCTGGGTGTTGTGAACCCTCACTGGTGAACATATGCTGGGTGTTGTGAACCCTCACTGGTGAACATATGCTGGGTGTTGTGAACCCTCACTGGTGAACATATGCTTGGTGTTGTGAACCCTCACTGGTGAACATATGCTGGGTGTGTTGAACCCTCACTGGTGAACATATGCTGGGTGTAGTGAACTCTCACTGGTGAACATATGCTGGGTGTTGTGAACCCTCACTGGTGAACATATGCTGGGTGTTGTGAACCCTCACTGGTGAACATATGCTGGGTGTTGTGAACCCTCACTGGTGAGCATATGCTGGGTTTTGTGAACCCTCACTGGTGAACATATGCTGGGTGTTGTGAACCCTCACTGGTGAACATATGCTGGGTGTTGTGAACCCTCACTGGTGAACATATGCTGGGTATTGTGAACCCTCACTGGTGAACATATGCTGGGTGTTGTGAACCCTCACTGGTGAAGCATATGCTGGGTGTTGTGAACCCTCACTGGTGAACATATGCTGGGTGTTGTGAACTCTCACTGGTGAACATATGCTGGGTGTGTGAACCCTCACTGGTGAACATATGCTGGGTGTTGTGAACCCTCACTGGTGAGCATATGGTGGGTGTAGTGAACCCTCACTGGTGAACATATGCTGGGTGTTGTGAACCCTCACTGGTGAACATATGCTGGGTGTTGTGAACCCTCACTGGTGAACATATGCTGGGTGTTGTGAACCCTCACTGGTGAGCATATGTGGGTGTTGTGAACCCTCACTGGTGAACATATGCTGGGTGTTGTGAACCCTCACTGGTGAACATATCTGGGTGTTGTGAACCCTCACTGGTGAACATATGCTGGGTGTTGTGAACCCTCACTGGTGAACATATGCTGGGTGTTGTGAACCCTCACTGGTGAACATATGCTGGGTGTTGTGAACCCTCACTGGTGAACATATGCTGGGTGTTGTGAACCCTCCTGGTGAACATTACTGGGTGTTGTGAACCCTCACTGGTGAACATATGCTGGGTGTTGTGAACCCTCCTGGTGAACATATGCTGGGTGTTGTGAACCCTCACTGGTGAGCATATGCTGGTGTTGTGAACCCTCTCTGGTGAACATATGCTGGGTGTTGTGAACCCTCACTGGTGAGCATATGCTGGGTGTTGTGAACCCTCTGGTGAACATATGCTGGGTGTTGTGAACCCTCACTTGATCGGTGAACATATAGCTGGAGTAAAGCTGTGAACCCTCACTGGTGAACATATGCTGGGTGTTGTGAACCCTCACTGGTGAACACCCTCCTTCCCTAGTCATCTGCTGACTTCGATGTACAGTCGCGGGACTAAGATGTCATCCTGTGCTCCGCCTCGACTCACCTTTGTGTTCAGTTTGTAGAACTCTTGGTAGCGTGTTCTCGTTGGTGAGGCCAGATGTACATCCTGTTCTCTGTTGAACTATGAACTATCTTCACAGAGTTTTATGTAGATTTGAGATGTGTCATTTTCTAGTCGTGTGCCATATGATGCCATACCTATGATCTGACATCTCAGCATGGTACCTGAATGCTGACATCTCAGCATGGTACCTGAGTGCTGACATCTCAGCATGGTACCTGAATGCTGACATCTCAGTATGGTACCTGAGTGCTGACATCTCAGCATGGTACCTGAGTGCTGACATCTCAGCATGGTACCTGAGTGTTAGCATCTCAGCATGGTACCTGAGTGCTGACATCTCAGCATGGTACCTGAGTGCTGACATCTCAGCATGCTACCTGAGTGCTGACATCTCAGCATGGTACCTGAGTGCTGACATCTCAGCATGCTACCTGAGTGCTGACATCTCAGCATGGTACCTGAGTGTTGGCATCTCAGCATGGTACCTGAGTGCTGACATCTCAGCATGGTACCTGAGTGCTGACATCTCAGCATAGTACCTGAGTGCTGACAACTCAGCATGGTACCTGAGTGTTGGCATCTCAGCATGGTACCTGAGTAGATGAATGGTTCAGAGAACCGACAAGTTATAAATTGACATATATGCTACACTTGCGGTATCTTTATTTGAGGAAATGTTTCGCCACACAGTGGCTTCATCAGTCCAATACAAAGCAGAAAAGTGTAAATAGAGAAGGAGTTTGAGGTAATCAGTCCCTCGGCCTGGAGTCGATGTGTTCAGTCCATCAATCTTGTAGGAAGTACAGTACAGGGCCGTAGAGGTGGCTTATATACTGTAGTCAGGTACCTGAGTGCTGACATCTCAGCATGATACCTGAGTGCTGACATCTCAGCATGGTACCTGAGTGCTGACAACTCAGCATGGTACCTGAGTGCTGTCGATGTAGGAATGTGGATGATATTGATCTTAGTTTCAATGACTGGTAGATTTCTGCCATTAATGGAGGACATTGCTGCTTGACCTCAGATAACATATTTTCCCGTCTCTGTCCATGCACACTGCTGTGTGCTGCATTCTGCTGCTGTGTGCTGCATGCTGCTGCTGTGTGCTGCATTCTGCTGCTGTGTGCTGCATCTGCTGCTGTGTGCTGCATTTTGCTGTTGTGTAATCTGGTTTGTTCTCCTCCCGCAAGCTGTGGCTCTCACTCTTGATGTCAGGTTTGCAAGAAAGAGTTCGACACATGTGCAAAATCTGACGCTAGTATTTTCATACAGATGTTGCAATGTCTAATTCTTCATTTTGTTGGTATTGTATATGATACATATACAAGGAAGATTTAGTACTCTCTAGCATGGTCTTTGGAAGAGTCATATTCCTTGAGTTTGGGACTGCTGAAGGCTGGGGAGCATCTCAGGAAGTAGGTAAGTTTTGGGTTGGACAGGCACCTGGTGAGTAGGTAGAAGGCATCATGTGCATCAGTGTCTTTCATTCGTCTTCCGTCGAATGAGGTCTAAGATTTTCTTTTCTAGAATCAGATCAATGGTATTGCTCCCCAAAAGGATCACCAAGGAGAATACTGTTGGGTGGATCAATGGCTCGTGCACCTTGCAAAACAGCACTAATATCCTCAATGATATGTTGATTAGTAGAAACTATTTGGCATTTGGTGGAGTTTAAAAACAGGTCAGGCTCTCTCTAATGTCATTATTTTTTCTGACGTCCTCTAGGAGAGATTCAGTAGTGCCAGCTAGGGTGCCATCATCCAAGAACCAGATATTGAGCTCACTGGAGAGCGCTTCTGTGACTTCCTTGATGACCAGACAAAATAGAAAGTGGGCGAGAGGGTCCCCTGTTGCACACCCTCACACGAGTCAATTTCATGGTCCCCAAACAATAGTTTAGAAGTCACACTATAACACGATTCTATGAAGGATAGAGGGAAACGAAGTGCTCTAGAAACTGCTTGGAGAGCAGCATCCTTCTGACTGAGTTGAAAACATTGGCAAAGTTCAATTTGATCAGGTTTTTTCATTGGACATGTTGTTGATGTATACTGGTGCTGCATGGGCAGCTGCTTCACAGCCTTGTTGAACACCAAGACCGAACT
>WNWK01029482.1:0-24374 GCA_009830355.1 Cherax destructor | reverse complement strand
ATCCCTTAAATTTTTGCCCCTCTCAAAAAGAGAGGGGGAAAAAAACCCCCACACCTAAAGGGTAGTGAAAAACAACAAATAATAGTTGATATGTTTATGGACCTGTAAGAACTTTATACACCATCACAAGGAAAAGGTGGGTCACCTCGGTCTGGTGATGGGCTATAGTAGGTAGGGTGAGGGGGGAAACAGTGTATTTATACTGATTGTTTTCTAATAAAATCAGTGGGACTTACTTGTAAAGGTGGTGGATCTATGTAAAAAGAGCCTGATGAGGGGTGTAATCCTAGAACCATGTTGTTGAATCAAAAGTTTTTACTGAATATAGATATCGGGGATAAAAGAGATAAGAGATAAAGTGTTAAAAAAAGCTCTGAAGGGGACAGAAAGTAATAGAAAGAGAAAATGAAAGAACTAAGCCAACAGGCATCAGATGAAATTAATAGACTTTTGGATAATTTGCAAGAGAGAGGGAAGAAAATCTGGTGAAAAAGAAGGGTTTGGAAAAAGGAAAAGAGGGGAAACAAATACCCAAAAAAAAAAAAGGGAAGAGATAGAAGTTGGAATAGAAAGAAGAATTTAAAAAAAAGAAAGATAGAGGAACAAGCGGGCCTGTTTTACCCTCTACCTCTATGCCTCCGTATCCTACTTTAAGGTTGGCAGCCCTGGTCATCATACGTTTGGTTTTTTTTTTTTTTCCATTATTCTTATCTCGGGTTTCCCCAAAACCAGCTTGTAAAGGGTCTTATTATGTCTCTTACTTTGCGTATCCCCTCCCCTGATCAGATTAAAATCCTTTTTCCCTCTATCTTTTTTTTAAGTTCTTCTTCTCATTCCAACTTCTATCTCTTTTTTTCTCTTTTTGGTATTTGTTCCTCTCTTTCCTCTTTTTCTCAAACCCTTCTCTTTATCCCGATCTCTTCTTCCTCTTAAATTTTCCCAAGGGGTTAAATTTCATCTGATGCCTTTTGGCTTGTTCTTTCATCTCTCTTTCTATTCTTTCTGTCCCCCTTTAGATTTTTTTTTGTAATTTCACTTTATCTCTTCTCTCTTTATCCCGATATCTATATTCAGTAAAACTTTTTGTTTAATAAAAAACAGTAGGTAATTTTGGCTGAGGTCAAGAACGTTACGAGTTTGGGTAAGGTTATGATTCAAGCAACATGGTTCTAGGCATTACACCCGTCATCAGGCTCTTTCACATAGATCCACCACCTTTACAAGTAAGTCTCTCACTGATTTTATTAGAAAACTACATCAGTATAAATACACTCCGTTCCACCTCACCCTACCTACTATAGCCCATCACTCAGATCCGGTGTGACCCACCTTTCTCCTTGTGATGGTGTATAAAGTTCTTACAGGTCCATAAACATATCAACTATTATTTGTTGTTTCTCTCACTACCCTTGAGGTGTGGTGGTTTTTTCCCCATCTCTTGGGTAGTGAGAGGGTGCATTAAGTATACAGGTCCAATTATATATCAACATTCTTCATGGTTTCTTGTCAAATCCTAATACAAAAGTCTCTAACATACATGGTACAAATATATTAGTAAATATTGTTGTGTCGGTGTCTCTGTGATGTCCTCCTTCAGTCCTGGTGTGGGGATATTTGGTTAGGTTTTTTTGGGTTGCTGCCCACAGCTCAGGCCATCTGTTGGACATCTAGAGTTCTTCCTTCCTTCTGTCTTCTTTATCGATGTCTTCTTTTGGGCCACCTTTCTCCTTGGGATGGTAAAGTTCTTGCAGGTCCATAAACATATCCCCCATTTCTTGTTGATCTTCTCCCTGTCCTTGAGGTGTGGTGGTTTTTCCGCATCTCTTGGTTAGTGAGAGGGTGCAGGTCCTCTTACATATCAGCATCCCCCTGGTTTCTTGTCCAACCTACTAATTCATTCTTCCCAAGTAATAAGATCTGAAATACATGGTACAAATAAAGATAGTAAGTATATTGTTGTTGGTGTCCCTGGGATGTCTTCCTTCTGTCCTGGTGTAGGGATGTTGGGTTAGGTTTTGTTGGGTTGCTGCCTACAGCTCAGGACGTCTGTTGGATACCCAGAGTTCCTCCTTCTTTCTGTCTTCTTTATTGATGTCTTCGTTTTGGAAACTCTGCTCTTATTAATTTGTCCTTTAGGGAGTCGTTTTTTCTCCAGGCTAACATTGGTGGCTCCTTGGGCAAGTGTTTCGCCCAAGATGCTCCTTGGAACTCCTGGTCCATCCAGCTCAAAGGTCCTTCAGCTTGTCTTTCATGATCTTTGGGAGTGGTCTGTCAAACAGGAGTGGGAGGATGTTCCTTCCATTTCCTATTTTCTTCTTTATCTTCAATAGTTGTTGTCTGTCCGTTTTGTTGATTTTATCCTCTGCTGCTGTCAGTGTCCCCTGTGGATACCCTCTTAGTTTGAAGAAAGTCCACATGTCTTCCAGAGCTGCCTTGTATTCCCCTTCTTCACTGCAAATTCTTCTTATCCTTAGTGCTAAGGAGTATGGTAGAGATTGCTTTAGTGACCTTGGGTGAGAGGAATCCCACAACAGGTATTGGTGTGCGTTCCCCCTCTTGTAGAATACTCTTGTTTGTAATCTTCTTTCTTCATTTAGGTAGACTGTTGTATCTAAAAAGGGTAGTTCCTTGTGGTGAGTCTCGGCTGTGAATTTTAAAGATGGGTGTCTGTTGTTTGCCCAGTCCAGGCACTTGTAGGCCAGAATGTACCGCATAGACTCTGTCTTGATGGCGGTCGACAGTCCTTTCGTACACCTCAGCCGTTAAGAGTTTTACAAAGACTCTATTAACGCCGTTGAGCGCCACGCCATACAAATCTGCAGTCTCCAAACCATAAACGTCTCTTAATATGTTTGGCAGAACTGTAGCCGCAGTAGCCGGTTGCAAAGAGCCAGTCACCATATCTATACAGACTGTGTTAATCCTGCGTCTGGTCGCCGTCGCCATGTTTACAGAAAATGAAGTTGTCGTTGATCACCGCTAGGTGGCAGCCCAGGGAACAGCACACCCGCACCCGTCAAGAGCTGGGTGGCCAATGATAAAGGCATAGAATTAGGGGGAATATGACTGATGTGTATAAATGGAAAACAGGAATAAATAAAGGGGATGTAAATAGCCTGCTGAAAATATCCAGTCAAGACAGGACTGGCAGCAATGGTTTAAGAACATAAGAAGAACATAAGAAATTAGGAACACTGCAGCAGGCCTGTTGGTCCATACTAGGCAGGTCCTTCACAATCCGTCCCACTAACAGAACACTTGCTCAACCCAATTTTCAATGCTACCCAAGAAATAAGCTTTGACAATTCCAATCACTCATGTGAGAGTCCCACTCAAATCCAACCCCTCTCACTCATGAATTTATCCAACCTAAATTTGAAACTACCCAATAACCCTACTAGGCAGACTGTTCCACTCATCAACTACCCTATTTCCAAACCAATACTTTCCTATATCCTTTCTAAATCTAAACTTATCTAACTTGAATCCATTATTGCGGGTTCTCTCTTGGAGAGATGTCCTCAAGACCTTATTTATATCCTCTTTGTTAATACCCATTTTCCACTTGTATACCTCGATCATGTCTCCCCTCATTCTACGTCTTACAAGTGAATGTAATTTAAGTTGGACAAGTTCAGATTCAGGAAGGATATAGGAAAGCACTGGTTTCGTAATAGAGTTGTGGATGAGTGGAACAAACTCCCGAGTACCGTCATAGAAGCTAAGACGTTGTGTAGTTTTAAAAATAGGTTAGATAAATACATGAGTGGGTAGGTGTGAGTTGGACCTGACTAGCTTGTGCTACTAGGTCTTATGCTGTGCTCCTTCCTTAAGTGAAGAAGTGACATGGACCTGCCTCGCATGGGTCAGTAGGCCTGCTGTAGTGTTCCTTCTTTCTTATGTTCTTATATAAAAGCGTTGGTATGTAAAATATATCATATCGTATTAAATTGAGAATAACACAGTTCCGAGTGAATTCAATCGTTTTTGTTTTGAATATTGAGAACTTAAGTGTGAGGGAGCGCAGCTGGACGCAAAATCATAATCTTCCAAATATAAAGAGAACCAAATTGTGCTGGGGCTTGACCATTAATAGAAACAAGGTTTTAAGAGCACATCCTTGTGAAATCCCTCAGCTTAATCAATAACAGCTTGAAAGTTAAGAAACATAAGAAACATAAGAAAGGAGGAACACTGCAGCAGGCCTGTTGGCCCATTCTAGGCAGGTCCTTCACATTCCATCCCACTAACAGAATATTTGTTCAACCTAATTTTCAATGCTACCCAAGAAATAAGCTTTGATAATTTTATTTACTCATATGCAATTCCCACTCAAATCCAACCCCTTTCACTCATGAATTTATCCAACCTAAATTTAAAACTACCCAAGGTCCTTGCTTCAATAACCCTACTAGGCAGACTGTTCCACTCATCAACTACCCTATTTCCAAACCAATACTTTCCTATATCCTTTCTAAATCTAAACTTATCTAACTTGAATCCATTATTGCGGGTTCTCTCTTGGAGAGATACCCTCAAGACCTTATTTATATCCCCTTTGTTAATACCCATTTTCCACTTGTTTACCTCGATCATGTCTCCCCTCATTCTACGTCTTAGGTCTCTCTTACTCGGTGGCATGCGGCCACTTTGTTAAAAATATACATGTGTGCATAAATTAAAAAGGTACATTTGTAAGTAGGAATGGTTTAGAAAACAGGCAAGTTAAAGATTGAAATACTTGTGCAACATTTTGGAATATTTATTGAGTTGTTGTGAAAAGGATATGCCAAACCTTAGTCATTATGCCTGATAAGTGACTTCTATATTGAGTTAGTTGATATGTATTTAAATATTGAACAACAATGGAACTTCTAGGACTAATCTTCACTTAAGAAAAATGGTTCTTGATGCGATCGAGAAATCTCAACACCAGGTTCACTTGCTTATATAGCATAATTCAATATGTCAAACAATTCCCTATGAACATTGAATTACACTCCTTTGTTAAATATTTTATTTGTTTAGAAACTGAATATCACAGCTGTGGTGATCATATACAAAAAAAAAAAATGCAGTATAGTTCCAGGTTTTATAGACCTCTTTAGCTAACTTCAGCCAGCAACATTCTTTCAATTTCCGCCAATATATCATCGACGTTTTCCATGTAAAAGTGCACATCGCTGTCAGAATCTTCAGAATCACTTCCGTACCCCTTGTTATTGATCCAGACATTAATATGTTTTTTTGTACTGAAGGTTTTGAAAATAAGTGGGAGTTGCCCTTGTAGGACCAGGGAAACGAAATGGAAACTTGTAGTTGGTAACTTACTTGTGAGAGAGGTTGTGCTGGACGCAGGTGTATGCCTCCACAATGCACCACGGCAGGAACAAAAGGACGAGCTGGATAATCGATGGTTTGAACACTGTAGAAATTCAACACAATCTGACCTTTGTTAGCCATACACAGTTATAAAATCACTTTCGTTTTCGTTAAAAGGCTTGGTAAAGAAACACAGGATGTGGAGCAGGTCTCACAATGTTTCGTTCGTTCAGTGTCGAGTTTTATCATGTTATGATAAAACAACACTAACTAAAACGTTGTCAGAATTAAAAACTTGCACTGAAAAATGTCTCTCTTTAATCATTTTCTCAGACCATATTTCCGTCCTTCCTGTTCCTTCCATTGTCAAGTCACTCTGGGGCGAGAAAAGTAGAGAAGGCCAAACGACCATTCTTAAGGGTAAGGGGGTAAAGGGGAGTTTTTGGTAGCAGTAAGAGTAGAAATAGTAGTAGTACTAGAAGTAGTAGTAGCAGTAGTAATAGTTGTAGCAAATGTAAGGAGACTTGTAGCAAATGTAAGGAGACTTGTAGCAAATGTAAGGAGACTTGTAGCAAATGTAACTAGACTTGTAGCAAATGTAACGAGACATGTAGCAAATGTAACGAGACTTGTAGCAAATGTAACTAGACTTGTAGCAAATGTAACGAGACTTGTAGCGAATGTAAGGAGACTTGTAGCAAATGTTAGGAGTCGTAGCAAATGTTAGGTGACCTAGCAAATATTAAGAGACTTTTAATAAATGTTAGGAAATTTGTAGCAAACGTTAGGAAACTTGTATCAAATATTAGGAAACTAGTAGAAAATGTTAGGAAGCTTGTAGCAAATGTTAGGAGACTTGCCTATTCGTATATTCGTCTCTTGAGATGTGAATCAATAGCTTTAACCAATAAATTTTACTCATCACTCGAATAATGTTAATAATAATAATAATTATTATTATAAGAATAATTATAATAATATAAAGTTGTAACTAACCTATTTATCAGTACAAGACTTGTATTTGAACCGATTTCCGAAAGACTGGGCATATCATCTGGACAAAGTCCACGGCGACGACATTCAGATTCCATTCTGTGGAAAATGGAGCAAGTGAAACCATGATTTGCGTTGTTCTATATTATTTCTTCTCAGCTGGGAAAAATAAATTTAAAAAATGTAAATATTTAGTAAGGTTTTCATATAGTATTCAATAAAATTGGGCTTGTCAGAGGTGGGTTGGTACCCTAGTTTACATAAGCTGTATGTGGGTGATCAAGTCTACATAACACTTTGGGATTAGCACTTCGTTAAGTGTGATAGGGGGGGAAGGAGGGATGGAATGGGTTATGGTATTTTGTTTATCAAGTGAGATGAGAAATTTTCTTTAATATGGATAACATTTAAACATTGACTCGGTCATGAGAACTTCTGGTTATTTGGCCCAGAACTTTGCCATGAAATGAACTTCACGTCATTGGAAATTTTATTCTGCGATGTTTATTATATACGAGAGCTTTGTTTAACCAATCTTTACCATTTGTCATATCTTTAATTATAAATTATTAGTAGTGGAGACCTACTACTACTACTACTACTACTACTCTCTCTCTCTCTCTCTCTCTCTCTATCTCTCTCTCTCTCTCTCTCTCTCTCTCTCTCTCTCTCTCTCTCTCTCTGGAAAAATAAACACATAAGCAGTATAATGTGATCCTTTATTGACAACTTTCCCCACGCAGTGGCTTTATCAGTCAAACAGATCTACCTGGAAAATGAGCAACATAGAGATATATATAGGGTACAGTCAGGTGGAGAATGCTCTCTCTCATGTTTCATCCTTCTGGGTACAGATGTCATTTATTTTTTAATATGTTCAATTGCCAGTAATAAAGAAGATATTGCATTTTTAAATTATTATCGTCATGTTTTGTTGATGTGGACCCTGCAGATTTTTTTATAAATCAATGACTGGTTTAAAACTTATTGACACCACGAGCGACAGAAAACAGTCGCTAGTTAGACACGTTAGATTCTGAAGCAACTGAAAACATGGACGTCAGAAAAAGTGTATTTGAAAAGTCCACCAAGAGTGAAAAAATACTTTAATCCGTAAGGTGAAATTAAAGTAAATTTTGAGTGTATCTACAATAAGAACATAAGAAAGAAGGAACACTGCAGCAGGCCTATTGACCTATGCGAGGCAGGTCCATGTCACTCCCCGGCTTAGACCTGAAACCTGGAGTTAACCCTTTGCAGGTAAACTCCAGGTAGTCAGGTCACTTCCACTTAAGGAAGGAGCATGGCATAAGACCTAGTAGCACAAGCAAGTCAGGTCCAACTCACATCCACCCACACCCACTCATGTATTAATCTAACCTAATTTTAAAACTACACAACGTCTTAGCTTCTATGACGGTACTCGGGAGTTTGTTCCACTCATCCACAACTCTATTACCAAACCAGTGCTTTCCTATATATTTCCTGAATCTGAACTTTTCCAACTTGAAACTATTGCTGCGAGTCCTGTCTTGGCTAGATATTTTCAGCATGCTATTTACATCCCCTTTATTTACTCCTGTTTTCCCACAATTCTACGCCTTTCTAGAGAGTGCAGATTCAGGGCCCTCAGTCTATCCTCATAGGGAAGATTTCTGATACATGTAATCCTCCTCCGTACGTTTTCCAGAGCATTTATATCCATTCTGTAATACGGTGACCAGAACTGTGCAGCATAATCTAAATGAGGCCTAACAAAAGATATATAGAGTTGAAGAACAACCTCAGGACTTCTATTATTTATACTTCTTGATATGAAGCCAAGGATTCTGTTAGCTTTTTTGCGAACACTTATGTACTGTTGTCTTGGTTTCAGATTACTGCTAACCAGAACTCCTAAATGCTTTTCGCAATCACAAGTATAAAGATCTACATTATTCAGTTTATATGTGGCATGGTTATTGTCCTGCCCAACATTTAGAACTTTGCATTTGTCTATATTAAACTGCATCTGCCACTTCTCCGACCATTGCATCAGTCTATTCAAATCATCCTGGAGTGCTCTAATGTCCTCATTAGAATGAATTGGACGGTCTATTTTGGTGTCATCATCAAATTTGCTTATGTCGCTATTTATTCCCTCATCTATGTCGTTTATGTAAATTGTGAACAACAAGGGGCCCAACACTAACCCCTGCGGAACACCGCTTGTGACGTGTCCCCATTCTGATTTCTCCCCATGTATGCAAACTATCTGCTGCCTATTTGTCAACCATGCCTCTACCCAGGAAAAAAAATTCTATTCCTCAGTAGCCTTTGATGTGGAACTCTATCGAAAGCCATACTGAAGTCCATATACACAATATCATATTCATTCCCATGATCTACCTCCTCAAATACCTTAGTGAAAAAAGTTACTAAATTCGTAAGACAGGAACGCCCCTTAGTAAAACCGTGTTGAGATTCCTTAATAAATTCATGCCTTTTAAGATGTCCACGAATTGCCTCGGTCATTATTGATTCGATAAATTTTCCCACTATGTAGGTAAGGTCTACAGTTCGAAGCTAAGGACCTGTCACCTGCCTTGTAAATAGGTATTACATTTGCCATTTTTTCACTTATCAGGCACTATGCCAGTTTGTAGTGATATGTTGAAAAAATTAGCCAAAGGTTTGCTAAGTTCCACTTTACATTCCTTTAAAATCCTTGCAAACAATTCAACAGGGCCTGGGGATTTGTTAGGTTTTAATTTCTCTATTTGTCTGAGGACCATGTCACTAGTTACCCCAATCGTACATAGTTTATTATCGTCCTGTTCTACATAGTTTATTATTTCTGGAATTTCGCTAGTATCTTCCTGAGTAAAAACTGAGAGGAGGTAAGTATTAAAAATTTCACATATATCAGTAAGATTAGGACAGACAGGCCCTTAAGGTATCAGGTCAGATATCAGTGTACACTGTCAGTGATCTGGTACTAATCTATCCCTAATCTTTGAATCCCGACCTTAGCCTCATAATCCCTTTTTGCTTTTGTTATTCTTTTTTTTTATTTCTCTCTTTAATTGAATATATTGATTTCTTAACTGCCCATCCCCTCTTTTGATACGCCTAAATATGCATCTCTTTTGACCAATGAGATGTTTTAATCTATTGTTCATCCATTTGGGATCATTTTTGTCAGATCTAATTTCCCTACTCGGAACAAAAGTTGTCTGGGCAGCTAAAAAACGTCTGAAAAACGTCATATTGGCAACCAACACCACCTACATAGTCAGGTCATACCAATTTAGCCCACTCAGGTAATTCCTCAGTCCCATGAAATCGGCCAAGCGAAAGTCTGGGACAAAGACTTTATTGCACTTTCCTGGGTAATTCCATAACATATTGAAACTAAGTGATTTGTGATCGCTTTACCCAAGCTCATCATTAACCTCAAGATTATTAATTAGTGATTCTTTGCTGGCAAGAACCAAGTCAAGCAGATTGTTTCCTCTAGTTGGTTCTGTCACAAGCTGTTTTAAAAAACAATCCTGAACCGTATCAAGAAAGTCACTAGACTCAAGATTTCTTGTCACATTGTTCCAATTAATTTGTCTAAAGTTAAAATCTCCCATTAACATAACATTTTCATATCTAGACGCCTTATGAATTTCGTCCCATAGCAGCTTACTGCACTCCCTATCAAGGTTTGGGGGCCTATAAATCACACCCAAAATTAATTTTTCACGACCATCGAGAAACTGTAGCCAAATAGATTCTGTGTCCGATGTTTGTAATCTTATATCTTGTCTAACACAACAATTTAAATTATCTCTGACTTATATCGACACTCCACCATACTTCCTGTTGACCCTGTCAGTGTGGAATAGTTTATAACTCTGTATGTTGCATTCAGAAGGCATTTCTCTATCTTTCAGGTTGAACAAGGTCTCTGTTATAGCAATAATATCTATATTACCTGCACTTGCAAGTAATCTTAGCTCATCTATCTTATTTTTTAGACTCCTACTATTTGTATAGTAAACCTTAAGGGAGCTAGTCACTCGTTGCCCTCTACTATCTCTCTGTTTGTTGATCAATTGCTTTGCCTTTACTTGCAACTTTATTTTGAATATTGTCTTTTAAACATATCCCTGAGGTATCCTGGTAATATCTGCTGTTTCCAACCCTAATACTACAGCCTGATTGTTTCCCACAAATACCCATACCTCTATAATCTATCAGTTTAAAGTCCTAGACAAGTCATCAATGACCCCCTCAATCGAATTGGTTATTTGAAAGTCCTGTCGTAGCTATGATATGCCTCCTCCCCCAGGATGCACGAACACTCAACTATCAGTAGCAGACAGGTATCAATAATCTGATAATTAAAAAGTAGCAACTGGTGAGGGAGGGAGTAAAGGGGTACATGAAAAAAGACTAGGGGCCCTTATTGATTCAATTTTTTTTATTTTATTTTTCGTTCGATTTCTTTCATTTTTTTTGTACATTAAGAAGCACCTTTCTAGTTGACTTGTATCAAGTTTCAAAAGATCGCCCAACAAACAACTGAGAAAAAACTATTTATCAATTTTTTACCAAACATCACATATAAAAAATTCTAAAGTCGTAGTGGGACTTGTTGAAGCTGTTCTGGCTTCACCTAGGCATAAAACAATGCTAATCTGAGATACGAATGAAAAGGTTTCTGTAATTTATCCCTATCTTCATACTTAAAAAAAATAAAGTTTGTGTGCTTTTATATGTAGGAAAATATCTGACTTTTTACCTCACATAAATCAAAAACTAATTACGATATCTCAAAAAACGTTCCATTAGAAATTAATACAACCTTTATTTTATGTTGTCTGTGAGTTTCATTTCATTCCTATGATTATTTCCGGTTCCTGTCCAATATATAGATGAATAACTTACTTCTGAGATAATCCGCCCGGAAGGTCGCGCAAGGAAAATTTGTTTTTCCAGCAGCAAAATAACATTTTTCTCAGCTTTATCTTGCATTACGAGTGTATATCATAGTTAGCCCTGTTCGTTTTCTTTAATACAAGTCCCCTAGAGTGAGAATGGCACCCCCAAGGAACACCCACACCAACTGATGTAATATTTATACTTTGGAGGCGGTGCCAGGCGGCGATCATATTATGCCACATATTATTCATTCTGGAGTATTTACTATGGTTATTTGTTATTTATATTGCCTATTATGTCATAATAGATCAATTGTGATAGATATAAAAGCCGTAGTATTGATAATAGCGTTATAATGAAGAATATTTCCCGGCTATCCTGAGTCAGGAATTTCTGCTGATGCAATCAAATGTTCTAGAAAGGTTCCTGATTGGCTGGAAGTCTTCTTATAAGCTCCGCCCACTCTGTTATGATGCCAAATCGTGAATTATTATATAAGTAAGAATACTACAAGAAATTAAGGAAAAAAAATCGGGAAAAAAAATACGAAAATTCACGGAATGTCAGCCGGCCTACTTCGGTTGTTGGCGTCACCATATGTGTTATAAACGACCATAATTCCTTGTAGGAATGTCGTAGAACAATGATTCTTGTACCATTGTGTAGCCAGAGAGTTACTCTATTTTTCAATATGGTTAACTCAGTTTTCAATTTTTTTCGAAAAAATGTTCTCGCGCGCCGCGTTGATATAAAGGGCCCCTTTAGGTAGCTATTTACGCTAAGTGAACAATAGCAGGTGTAAGGACGCGAACACCTCTTTACCTATTTACTGCTAGGTGAGAAAATGACAACAAGTGTATGGAGATTCTCCTCCATGTTTGATTAATGACAGAAAAATCAAGAAAAAATAATTACATACCTTGGTGATAAATAGTAAAAGAACATAGCGTCCATAGCAACATCAGAGAGAGTGCTGATTGCTCTCTCCATGAACGTCATGGGATGTTTGTAGGGCAACTTAACAGATGCATCATAGGAGGGAAGCGTGTGCTTCCTATTAATGACGATACTGGTGCTAACAACCCTGCTGGACTCACGTATATAAAAGGAACCTGAAGATAAAAAAAATATGTTTATTAAGCTGAGAATAATAATAATAATAATAATAATAATAATAATAATAATAATAGTAATGTTGATACTAGATGTATTTCGGTGGCTCCGCGATCCGAGAAAGGTATCCCTTTATTGCATTGGCCTCACCTCCACTACTGCAATGCACGCAACAGGAATACTGGAGAGTGGTCATAAAATTCCAGTGTGTGTATGAGTGTGAGAATGAATTTCTGTATATATGTGCATATTCATATGCATGCAATATACTTGTGTATACATATTTATACGCGTATGTATATACATGTGTATTTGTGTATTGACATAAGTAATTTTTTTGAAGGCATACTTGTACAGACGTATGCTTATGCATATATATGTGTGTATATATGTATGTGTACGTGTCCATATAAATATATAAGTTGTGCCGAATAGGTAAAACTGGTCAATTAGCCAGAACTCATTTAAAATTAAGTTTTTTTCTAAAATTTACTCTAATATGTTTAAATATATATTTTTCATTTATGTTAATGTAAAAATTAATAAGAAAACTTGTTATTTTGGCTTAAATAGCAACGTCCTTCTTCCTGAATAAGACAAGCGAAAATTTTTGTATGCAATAATTTCGCTAAAATCATTCTGAACCTAACGAAAAAAAATATATTTTATTGTTTTGCTTATTATTAAATTATTGTAAGCTTATCTAAAATATATTTAGTTGGATTAGGCTAAAAAAATGCGCTTGTTATTTCGAAGGTTCTTTTCGTACAAAACTATTAATTTTTACATTAACATAAATGAAAAATATTTCTTTAAACAGATAAGAGAAAATTTTAGAAAGGACTTTATTTTAAGCGAGTTCTTGCTAACTGACCAATTTTACCTACGTGCCGAATAGGTAAAACTGATCAGTTAGCAAGAATTCATTTAAAATCAAGTCCTTTCTAAAATTATCTGTTATACGTTTAAAGATACATTTTTTTCATTTAGGTTAATGTAAAAACTAATAATTTTTTACCAAAAGGATATTAGAAAACTTACCTGACCAAATTAAAATCCAACTAAATTTATTTTAGATAAGTTTACAATACTTTAATAATAAAACAAACCAGAATGATTAATATATCATTTCGTTAGCTTCAGAAGATGATTTTACGATATATTGCATAAATAATTTTTGTTTGCCTTATATCGGCAAGAAAAATATTTATTATATATATATATATATATATATATATATATATATATATATATATTAAATGTATAAATTCAAGGATTATGTGGAGTAAAATAAAGTTTGGATGTGAAAAGTGGGTTATAGTAAGTGTTTATGCACCTGGAGAAGAGAGAAGTGTAGAGGAGAGAGAGAGATTTTGGGAAATGTTGAGTGAGTGTGTGGGGAGTTTTGAACCAAGTGAGAGAGTAATTGTGGTTGGGGATCTTAATGCTAAAGTGGGTAAAAATGTTGTGGAGGGAGTAGTAGGTAAATATGGGGTGCCAGGGGTAAATGTAAATGGGGAACCATTAATTGAGCTATGTGTAGCAAGAGGTTTGGTAATAAGTAATACATATTTTATGAAAAAGAGGATAAATAAATATACAAGGTATGATATAGCACGTAAGGAAAGTAGTTTCTTGGATTATGTATTGGTGGATAAAAGGTTGATGGGTAGGCTTCAGGATGTACATGTTTATAGAGGGGCAACGGATATATCAGATCATTATTTGGTTGTAGCTACAGTTAGAGTAAAAGGTAGATGGGACAAAAATAAAATGGCAACAGCAAGTAAGAGAGAGGTAAAAGTGTATAAACTAAGGGAGGAGGAAGTTAGGGTGAGATATAAGCAACTATTGGCAGAAAAGTGGGCTAGTGCAAGTAGGAGTAATGGGGGGGTTGAAGAGAGTTGGATAGTTTTAAAAAAGCAGTATTAGAATGTGGGGCAGAAGTTTGTGGCTATATGAGGGTGGGTGCAGGAGGAAAGAGGAGTGAGTGGTGGAATGAAGAAGTAAAGGGTGTGATAAAAGAGAAAAAGGTAGCTTATGAGAGGTTTTTACAAAACAGAAGTGTTAATAGAAGAGCAGAGTATATGGAGAGTAAAAGAAAGGTGAAGAGAGTGGTGAGAGAGTGCAAAAGAAGAGCGGATGAAAGAATGGGAGAGGCTCTGTCAAGAAATTTTGCTGAAAACAAGAAAAAATTTTGGAGTGAGATAAACAAGGTAAGAAAGCCTAGGGAACGAATGGATTTGTCAGTTAAAAACAGAGTTGGGGAGTTAGAAGATGGGGAGCTGGAGGTAGTGGGTAGATGGCGGGAATATTTTGAGGAACTTTTAAATGTCGATGAAAAAAGGGAGGCGGTAATTTCATGTCTTGGCCAGGGAGGTACAACATCGTTTAGGAGTGAAGAAGAGCAGGATGTGAGTGTGGGGGAGGTGCGTGAGGCATTACGTAGAATGAAAGGGGGTAAAGCAGTTGGAATTGACGGAATCATGACATAAATGTTAAAAGCAGGGGGATATAGTGCTGGAGTGGTTGGTATTTTTGTTTAATAAATGTATGAAAGAGGGAAGGTACCTAGGGATTGGCAGAGAGCATGTATAGTTCCTTTATATAAAGGGAAGGGGGATAAAAGAGAGTGTAAAAATTATAGGGAATAAGTTTACTGAGTATACCTGGTAAAGTGTATGGCAGGGTTATTATTGAAAGAATTAGAGGTAAGACAGAGAGTAGGATTGCAGATGAGCAAGGAGGCTTAGAGTGGGTAGGGGATGTGTAGATCAAGTGTTTACAGTGAAGCATATATGTGAACAGTATTTAGATAAAGGTAGAGAAGTTTTTATTGCATTTATGGATTTAGAAAAGGCATATGATAGAGTGGATAGGGGAGCAATGTGGCAAATGTTGCAAGTGTATGGAATAGGTAGTAAGTTACTGAAGGCTGTAAAGAGTTTTTATGAGGATAGTGAGGCTCAGGTTAGGGTGTGTAGGAGAGAGGGAGATTACTTCCCGGTAAAAGTAGGTCTTAGACAGGGATGTGTAATGTCACCATGGTTGTTTAATATATTTATAGATGGGGTTGTAAAAGAAGTAAATGCTAGGGTGTTAGGGAGAGGGGTGTGATTAAATTATGGAGAATTAAATGCAAAATGAGAGTTGACACAGTTACTTTTTGCTGATGATACTGTGCTTATGGGAGATTCTAAAGAAAAGTTGCAAAGGTTAGTGGACGAGTTTGGGAGAGTGTGTAAAGGTAGAAAGTTAAAAGTGAACATAGATAAGAGTAAGGTGATGAGGGTATCAAACGATTTAGATAAAGAAAAATTGGATATCACATTGGAGAGAGGGATTATGGAAGAAGTAAATGTTTTCAGATATTTGGGAGTTGACGTGTCAGCGGATGGGTTTATGAAGGATGAGGTTAACCATAGAATTGATGAAGGAAAAAAGATGAGTGGTGCATTGAGGTATCTGTGGAGACAAAAAACGTTATCCATGGGGGCAAAGAAGGGAATGTACGAAAGTATAGTCGTACCAACACTCTTATATGGGTGTGAAGCATGGGTTGCAAATGCTGCAGCGAGGAGGAGGCTGGAGGCAGTGGAGATGTCCTGTCTAAGGGCAATGTGTGGTGTAAATATTATGCAGAAAATTCGGAATGTGGAAATTAGGAGAAGGTGTGGAGTTAATAAAAGTATTTGTCAGAGGGCTGAAGAAGGGTTGTTGAGGTTGTTTGGTCATTTAGAGAGAATGGATCAAAGTAGAATGACTTGGAGAGCGTATAAATCTGTAGGGGAAGGAAGGCGGGGTAGGGGTCGTCCTAGAAAAGGTTGGGGGAAGGGGTAAAGGAGGTATTGTGGACGAGGGGCTTGGACTTCCAGCAAGCATGTGTGAGCGTGTTAGATAGGAGTGAATGGAGACGAATGGTTTTTGGGACATGACGATCTGTTGGAGTGTGAGCAGGGTAACATTGTGTGAAGGGATTCAGGGAAACCAGTTAATTGATTTAGTTGGACTTGAGTCCTGGAAATGGGAAGTACAATGCCTGCACTTTAAAGGAGGGGTCTGGGATAGTGACAGCTGGGAGGGACAATTCTCAGCTGTCGTATCTGAGCTCCTCTGCAAAGACAGTGATTATGTATGTGTGTGGTGATAGTGTTGAATGATGATGAAAGTATTTTCTTTATGGGGATTTTCTTTCTTTTTGGGTCACCCTGCCTCGGTGGGAGACGGCCGACTTGTTGAAAAAAAAAAAAAAAAAAAATATATATATATATATATATATATATATATATATATATATATATATATATATATATATATATATATATATATATATATATATATATATGCCGGTTTCCCTGAAACCCTTCATAGATGTTACCTTGCGTACACTCCAACAGACAGCACGTCAAGTCCTAAAAACAATTTGTCTCCATTCTCTCCTATCTAACACGCTCACGCACGCTTGCTGGAAGTCCAAGCCCCTCGCACACAAAACCTCCTTTACCCCATCCCTCCAACCTTTTCTAGGCCGACCCCTACCCCGCCTTCCCTCCACTACAGATTTATACACTCTCGAAGTCATTCTATTTTGTTCCATCCTCTCTACATGTCCAAACCATCTCAATAACCCCTCCTCAGCCCTATGGATAATAGTTTTGGTAATCCCACACCTCCTCCAAATCTCCAAACTACGGATTCTCTGCATAATATTCACACCACACATGACATCTCCACTGCCTCCAGCCTTCTCCTTGTTGCAACATTCACAACTCATGTCTCACACCCATACAAGAGTGCTGGTATAACTATACATTCCCCTCTTTGCTGTCATGGACAAATTTCTCTGTCTCCACAAGCTCCTCAGTGCACCACTCACCTTTTTCCTCTCAATCAAATGCTCCCCATTATCATTTACACCTGGTACCCCAAACTTACCAACCACATCCTCTCTAAACGCTTCTCCTACTTTAGCATTTAGGTCTCCTACCACGATTACTCTCTCACTTGGCTCAAAAGTTCCTACACACTCGCTTAACATCTCAAAAAATCTCTCTCTCTCCTCTACACTCCTCTCTACTCCAGGTGCATACACACTTATTATAGCCCACTTTTCACATCCGACCCTTATTTTAATCCACATAATCTTTGAATTTATACATTTATGTTCCCTCTTCTGTCTCCATAACTGATCCTTCAACATTATTGCTACCCCTTCCTTAGCTCTAACTTTCTCAGATACTGCTGACTTAATCCCATTTATTTCTCCCCACTGAAACTCGCCTACCCCCTTCAGCTTTGTTTCGCTTAGGGCCAGGACATCCAACTTCTTTTCATTCATAACATAAGCAATCATCTCTTTCTTATCATCTGCACTACATACACGCACATTCAAACATCCCAATTTTATGAAGTTTTCCTTATCTTGTTTTTAGTTATTTATACAGGAGAAGGGGTTACTAGCCCATTGCTCCCGGCATTTAGTCGCTTCTTACGACACGCATAGCTTATGGAGGAAGAATTCTGTTCCACTTCCCCTTGGAGATAAGCAGAAATAAACAAGAGCAAGAACTAGGAAGAAAAATAGAAGAAAAACCCAAGAGGAGTTAGTATATATATGCTTGTACATGCATGTGTAGTGTGACCTAAGACACCAGCAAATCCTACCATCATGCAAAACAATTACAGGCTTATGTTTCACACTCATTTGGTAGGACGGTAGTACCTCCCTGGGTAGTTGCTGTCTACCAACCTACTCACCTTTTTCCCCTCGTCAGTTCTGTAATTCTCCTCATCTTTCATAGACCCATCTGCTGACACGTCCACTCCCAAATATCTGAATACATTCACCTCCTCCATACTCTCTCCCTCCAATCTGATATCCAATCTTCCTTTACCTAATTTTTTATCCTCATCACTCTACTCTTTCCTATATTCACTTTTAATTTCCTTCTTTTACATACCCTACCAAACTCATCCATCAACCTCTGCAACTTCTCTTCAGAATCTCCCAAAAGCACAGTGTCATCAGCAAAGAGCAACTGTGACAACTCCCACTTTGCGTTAGATTCTTTATCTTTTAACCCCATGCCTCTTGCCAACACCCGAACACTCACTTCTCTTACAACTCCATCTATAAATATTTTGAAAAACCATGGTGACATCACACATCCCTGTCTAAGGCCTACTTTTACTGGGAAATAATCTCCCTCTCGCCTACATACTCTAACCTGAGCCTCACTATCCTCGTAAAAACTCTTCACTACTTTCAATAGCCTACCTCCTATTCCATACATTTGCAACATCTGCCACATTGCCCCCCCCCCTATCCACCCTATCATGCGCCTTTTCCAAATTCATAAATGCCAATCTGCCACATTACCCTTTTCTAAATACTGTTCACCTATATGTTTCACTGCAAACACTTGCTCTACACACCTCCTATCTTCCTAAATCCTCCTTGTTCATCTGCTATCCTACTCTCCTTCTTTCTCTTAATTCTTTCAATAATCACTCTACCATACACTTTACCAGCAATACTCAACAGACTTATTTCCCTTTAATTTTTACACTCTCTTTTGTCCCCTTTGCATTTATACAAAGGAACTATGCAAGCTCTATGCCAGTCCCTCTTCCATACATTTATTAAATAAAAGCACCAACCACTCCAAAACTATATCCCCAATGGCTTTTAACATTTCTCTCTTCATGTGTTTAATATTCAGTTTATATTTTTAATATTCAGTTTTCTGTTTGCAGTAGTATTAGTTTTCAAATTGTCTACAATCATGTAAGAAAATTATTCGTTTAGATTAAAAAATAACACCAGTTTAATAAAACTGACAAAAAATAGGCAAATGTGCACCCATTCAGTTCAAAATTAATACAAAAATTAGTATTATTAAAATACACCGCTATTATGGGTTTGAAGTTGATCGGAAGAGGTATTTACTAGTTATCATTTTGTAAAAAAATTTCTTCATGAAATTGGCAAATTAAAATTTACACAGCTCAAAGTGAGTGACAAAATGTGTTTCAATGAAGAACACAGTCGAAAAGTTTGAAGCTGATCAGAAAAAGCATTCTTCAGTAATTTTATTTATATTTTATTTAAAACATAAGATTACAAATAAAAAGTAAAAATAGCGCCAAAAGGCTATTAAACCAAAACACCTGTAAACATGACAGACAAAATAACATAAAAAGCCCATGCACATACTACCCCCACCCCCAACCCCCCACTCATGATCAAAACCCCAGTACCCTCATGTCACATAGCTCAGCACATATACAAACGCACAATAAACAAAGAGATCTTGTCAAGGATACCAATATACAATGTCCCCGAAACATGAATACAGAAATAAAAAATATACACCCATTTGGCCAAGCACTAACATATGCTTGCCACAGAAATCTTAGTGTATACCCATGTTCTCGGAACACAAATTCCAAATATCGTACAAACATATAGCTTACTGGTCGTTAAAGCAAAATACCATTCCACACATGCTGAAGTACCTCGTACAAAACAAACATTGGTACCACCTCACAGGTGTTCCTACACACACAACACCCCCATCACTAAACTGAAAAATTGTACATGGTGTGTTTAAATCCTACCAATTATATACAGTGACCAGTAAACCAATATAACAAAACTATACATCAGATGAAAAAGAAAAGAAGCTCAAAATTTAATAAAAACACTAAACAAAGTTTACATGAAATAATGACAAATGCATAATGTAACAAAATACACCAATCATATGACAAAATTACATAAAAGGCACATGCATATGAGTGCCGTCATGGCACATGGCCCAACACATTTACTACGTCACAATAAACCAAGAGATCATGTCAAGGGACCTACCGTATACAATGTCACTGATAACAGTAAAACATATCTCAATTTTTTTATTTCAAAACCCCTACATTAACTTAAAAAAACATATTTCCCTTCTATTTTAATGCCATCCACACATCTCACGCACAACACACCTTTATCTTTGATCCACCAAAACCAGTAGTTCTACACATACCAAAGCACAGAGTATACCTCCTGACTTATGGCTCAGGCACACGTCAAAAACAAAATAAAAATAAAAATTAAACGGTCTCCAAAGGAAAACACTATAACGATGCCATCAAACTCTCAAAAGGCAGCCCCAAGGTTTGCACTGAGTTCTCAGGCCCACCTACCACTCAGAACCTAGAACCACGCCACATGCACACGTAATAAAACTCCTTTAACCAGAGGTCTAGCTGTTCACTAGCACATCCCCACTCGCTCACACAAGCGGTGCATTCTAAAAAACTACCTCCCCACCCACTCCCTCCCTCCAAGGAAGTCCAGCCAGTTCAAAGCCCCTTACTTTACAAAATCCCCAATACCCTAATACTCAGAGCCTGGTACCCCTCCGAAAAATCCCTCTCCCACCTGTTCCCGAAAATTACTTTATTCCGACATTTGGTCCTATAAAAAACCCGCAAGCGCCTGTTTTCATTCCTCCACTTCCCCTCCCACATCACCCATGATATATATATATATATATATATATATATATATATATATATATATATATATATATATATATATATATAAAATATATATATATATATATATATATATATATATATAATATATATATATATATATATATATATATATATATATATATATATATATATATATATATATATATATATACAAAATCTACAACCAAATATAACACTGCATTCCTCACCCACCTATCCACCCCTCCCACCTCTAAACTAAGTGTCCGCAATACAGATAAACCCCCCACCCCACCCACTGTAAAACATGTGAAAACCATTCCCAAACCACACCAAGCTGCCCGCAAAAATAAATTGCGTAATATATAGTCTCCTCCGATCCACACCTACCACAATACGGATTTTCCATTATCCGTCTATTGATACGAGTGCAACCATAATCGACCATATATGGACCAATATCTTAGCCCCCCTTAAATCGGGGACAATAACCGACAGCACCACAGACCACTACCCCACCTTCCTCTTAACAAACATTAGTAAACCGCCCCTAGAATACACCAAAGTTTCATTCTGACTCCATGACCAAGCTTCAATAAATAACTTCACAACAGAGCTAGACACAGTTGACTGGGCTATAGAATTCCCAAATGCCAAGGGTATCGATGAGTGGACAGACACCTTTCTTAATAAATTACATAGACTATACAACAAACATTGTCCTATAAAAATGAAACAGATTACGAATAAACGGTTAGGCTGCCCATGGCTAACTAACAGCTTACTAAAATCCATTAACAAGAAACATCAATATGAGAAGCAATATAGACGGGGATTCATACATAAGTAGTTTGTTAAACACTATTCATCAGTTCTCACCAAACTAATAAAAAAAGCCAAACAATTGTACTACTCCAGCAGATTCACTGAAACAAGAGGAGATATAAAAAAGACCTGGAAAACACTCTCACAGATTCTGGGCACCTACAAACTGAAAAAAATAGGGATATTGTCCTAACTAAACCAAACGAAACACCACTACAGCCTATTGATACAGTAAACAAGATAAATAACTTCTTCTCAACTATAGGATCAAATCTTGCTAGTAAAATCCCAGATACCAATGCCCGAGCAAGTGATTACCTTGATGGGAATTTCCCATCCTCCTTATATCTTGCACCTACAGAACCCACTGAAGTCTCCATGATAATCAAGTCACTTAAAAATAAATCAGGACATCTGTCTCAAGTTCCACCCTTAATATACAAACGAGCTGCTCATGTCCTTTCATATCCTATTTCTTTACTTTTTAACAAATCATTAGAAACTAGCACCTTCCCAACACTACTCAAAACAGCAAGGGTTACACCAATACACAAAGGTGGTGACCCTACAGACGTAAATAACTATAGGCCTATATCAAATCTACCATTGCTATCCAAAATATTCGAGAAACTTGTGCACAAGAGATTATACTCGTTTATAACGACACAAAGCATACTCAACCCCTGCCAATTTGGCTTCAGGAAAAATAAAAGCACTAACGATGCAATAGTAAAAATGATAGACCTTCTTTACACAGCACTCGAAAATAAGGAATATCCACTAGGACTTTTTATTGACTTAAGGAAAGCTTTTGACACAGTAAACCACGGCATCCTACTCCACAAACTTGACCACTATGGAATAAGAGGTCATGCACTAGCATACCTCAAATCCTACCTCACTAATAGGTACCAGTATGTCACTATTAAAGACACATCCTCCACGACACTACCACTAGACACCGGAGTAGCACAGGGAAGTGTCCTTGGTCACCTGCTCTTACTCTTATACATCAATGATCTTCCCAATGTATCACAACACCTGAAACCAATACTCTTTGCTGACGACACAACTTATGTCATCTCCCACACAAACCTTGCCACGCTTAACACCATTGTTAACGACGAATTAATAAAAATATCAACATGGATGACAGCCAATAAACTTACACTCAACACTGATAAGACCTTCTATATTATGTTTGGCAACAGAACAGATGATCCACAATTAAACATTAAGATCAACTCTACACCTATTGCTAGACATAACGAGGGCAAGTTCCTGGGCCTTCACCTTGACAGCAGCCTGAAATTCAGCACCCATATCCAACACATAACAAAGAAAGTGTCCAAAACTGTGGGGATCCTCTCTAAGATACGGTATTATGTACCACAATCAGCCCTACTCACACTATACTACTCACTCATCTATCCCTACCTCACATATGCCATTTGTGCATGGGGATCAACAGCAATTACCCACCTAAAGCCAATAATAACCCAACAAAAAGCTGCAGTTAGAATTATCACGCAATCCAACGCTAGACAGCACCCCCCCCTCTTCAAAGACCTAAACCTACTCACTGTTCAGAACATCCATACTTACTACTCTGCTATCTACATTTATAGAACCATTAATTCCAACTTTAACCCTGAGCTAAAACACTTTCTTGACAGTTGTGACAGGACCCATAGACATAATACCAGACATAAACATCTCTTTGACATTCCCCGTGTCCGACTAAATCTATACAAAAATTCAATGCGCATAAAAGGGGCTAAAATCTGGAACTCCCTGCCTGAAAACTCTAGAACTGCAGACACAACCTCCATTTTCAAAAGCACCGTTAAAAAACATCTTATCTCACTTACGCACCCAACCGGTAGCTAACCACATGAAAACTACTTTATCTTGCACATATCCACAGCAAAATACACTTATTGATATCTGTGATTCCCCTTAATTTGCACAGTACTAACCACAGCAAAATACACTTATTGATATCTGTGATTCCCCTTAATTTGCAGTTCTAACCAAAATTCTAATACAACTATTGCTTCATAATACTTAAGCTAGTCATAAGTTTGCCTAAGACACTCCAATACATCACCTTTATCATTAATATATAAACTAATTGCTAACTTCTTGTGTTACATGAAATAAAGAAATTTATAAAACAACCTTAGACGGCAAAATGTCGTGTAAAAATTTAAAAACCACTTCCCGTACTTGCGGCCTTATGCGTATTTGGTATTTGCCGAAACATATCCCAAATCTGTTGCCAGTCATACACTAGAATAACCTCCACCCCCACTAAACATTTGCAACACCCCCCCACCCTCTCCAATGTACCCACTCTTAAGGATCTCGGCTCTCTTACCTGCATTAAAACCCTCAACATAGCCTCACAATCCCCCAGATCCCTACCTCCCCACCACCGCCTAACATCCTCATAAACCACCCCAATCCTACCTCCACCCTGACTCCCTAACCTCAAAAAACTGTGTTTAACATACAGGGGCCAACGTCACCACATCACCTTTAAGCCACTCACTACCCAAACCCCATACGAACCTTAGAATCTTACTTTGCAAACAACGTACATCACACTGCAACAAAGGGTAGACAGCTGCCATATGCCATACCTTGCTGTAGAGCAGTGCATTTGCAATCACCGCCCACTATTGCAGCAT
>WNWK01029481.1:0-24374 GCA_009830355.1 Cherax destructor | reverse complement strand
GGAAGAAAAAAGAGGAAAAAAACAGGAGAGGAAAAAAAAAGAGGGAAAAACAGGGAGAGAAGAAAACAAGGGGAAAAAAAAAGGGAAAAAAAAAGGGAAAAAAAAATTTTAGGAAAAAAAAAGAAAAAAAAAGGGAAGGGGGAAGAAAAGGGAAGGAAAAAGAAACAGGGGGGGAAAAAAGAAAAGGGGAAAAAAAAAGGGGGAGGAAAACAAAAAAGGGGGGAAAATAAAGGGGGAGGAAGAAAGGAAAGGGGGGAAAAAAGAAGGGGAGGGAAAAAGACGGGGGAGGGGAAAAAAACAGGGGGGGGAAAAAAGGAGGGAAAAAATAGGGGGGAAGAAAAGGGGAGGGGGGAAGAAGACAGGGAGAGCGGAAGAAAAGGAGATTGGAAGAACAAGGAGGGTGAAGAAAAAGGGAGGAAGAAGACAGGGGAGAGGGGGAAGAAGAAGGAAAAAAAGGGAAAAAAGACGGGGGGGGGGAAGAAAAAGGGGAAAAGGAAAAGAAGAGGGGGAGGGGGAAAAAAAAAGGGGGGAGGAAAAAAGGGGGGGGAAATAAAGAGGGGGAGAGGGACAGGGGAGGGGAAAAAAGAAGGAAAGGGGAGGGGAAAAATTTAGGGGGGGGGAAAAAATTTTGGGGAAAGAGGGGGGAAGAAAAACATTATGGAAAAATTTTTAAGAGGGAAAAAGCGGGGAGGGGGGAAAAAAAATTTTTGGGGAGAGGAAAAAATGACAGGGGGAAAAAAGGGGGAGGGAAAAAAAAGGAGATGAAAAAAATTTGGGGGGGGAAAAAAAAGGGGGGAAGAAAAAGGGGGGGGGAAAAAATTTGGGGGGAAAAAATTTTAAGGGAAAAGAAAAACAAAATAAAACAAGAAAAAATTTTAAAAGAGGAAAAATTTTAGGAAAAAAAAAACGGGAAAAAAGGGGAAAAAAATTAGGAGGGGGAAGAAGAGGGGGGAGGGGAAGAAAGGGGGAGGGGGGGAGAAGACAGGGAGAGGAAATGTGAGGGGAAGAGGGAGAGAAATTAAAGGAGAGGGACTTTCAAGGGGGGGGAGGGTAAAAAGAGGTGCAGGGGCAACGCTGCAGATTTGATTATTTGTTAGGTGGGCAGGAAGGAATGTTGCAAGTGTGTGTGTGTGTGTGTGTGTGTGTGTGAGCTGGGTTGGTGGGATTGTTGCGTGTATGGGAGAGGAGAGTGGGGTTGTGAGGGGAGGATGTTGTACTCACCTAGTTGTGGTTGCAGGGGTCGATTAATAGCTCCTGGGCCGCCCTTTCCCACTGGCCGCTACTGGGTCACTCTCCCTGGGGCCTTTGAGTTTTATCAACCCTTCTTAAAGTATTGATGGAGCCCGCCTCCAACATCACTTCCAAACTATTCCACTTCCCGACCACCTGGACTGAAGGAAATACTTTAACATCTCAGGATTCATCTGAGTCTTCAACTTCCAACTGTGTCCCCTTGTTGCTGTGTCCCATCTCTGGAACATTCTGTCTTTGTCCCCCTTTTGTCCCTCTCAGTATCTTTATGTCGTTATCATGTCCCCCTTCTCCTGCCCCTCCATGTCGTCAGGTCGATTTCCAACCTCTCCCGTAGGACATACCCCTTAGCTCCGGGACTGTCTTGTTGCAAACCTTGCACTTTCTCTAGCTTTTACGTGCCTTGGGATGTGGGTTCCAAAAATGGCGCTGCATACCCAATATGGGCCTAACGACACAGTGTAAACCTATTTTTGTGTGTGTGTGTGTGTGTGTGTGTGTGTGTGTGTGTGTGTGTGTGTGTGGGAGAGTGGTGTGGTTAAGGGGGGGAGGGCTGGGGGCGGGTTGGGTGGGCTGGGGGGGGCTGGGGGGGCGGGGGGTGGCAGGGCTGGGGCAGGGTGGGGAGCAAGGCTTGAGACAGGGGTTGGGGGCAGGATTGGGGAGGGAAGGTGGTCAATAGGTTTGGGATGCAAGGGGGAGGGGAAGGTCCAGTACGGGCACCTCAATGTCTTGCTGCCGTTTTATGTTGTATGTTTGTGCACGTATATGTCTTTTAAACCTTTGATGAGATTGAGCCCGGCCATGGACCAGGCCCTTTGGTGCTAACATGCACGGGCCCTCTGTATGCTCACGTATGTATGTTGTCCGCGCGCTTGTCTTTCCATGTATATGTGCATTTTGTGGCTGCATTTCATGTACACCTTTTTGAAGTAGGATGAAAATAAGAACATAAGAAAGGAGGAACACTGCAGAAGGCCCGTTGGCCATACTAGGAAGTCCTTTTTACAACCACCCCCTAACAGAAAAATTTGCCCAACTCCAAATTAGTGGAGCAAACTACTGCATTAATAAATGGCTACACCCGCAGTGTGCTGCTACTCTGACACGGTGTATGTGGGAGTGGGGAGGGAGGGAGGGGTGGTATGTTGGGTGGGGAGGAGGAGGGTGGGGGGTTGGGTGGGGGGTGGTGGGATAAGGGGAAAAAGGGGGAATGGGGGTGGGGAGGGGGAAGGGGGTTTGGATGTGGGGGGGGGAGGAGGGGTAAGGTGGAAGAAGGTGGAAGGGGGGGGGAGGGTGAGGGGGGGGGGGTGGGAGGGGAATGGGGGGGGAGGGGGGGGCGGGAACGGGGGGGGCCGGAAGGAGGAAGGACGGACAGGGGAGGGAGGGGGGAAAAGGGAAAAAGGGAAGGACGGGGGAAAAAAGGGGGGAAGGAAGGTTGGGGAGGGGGGAGGGAAGGAAAAAGAGGTACGGAAAGGAAGGAAGGAGGGGAATGGCTGGCAGCGTCAATGAAAACGACGCATTCACTATAATATAAAAATCAATTATATATATATATATATTTTTTTTTTTTTTTTTTTTCAAAAACCCCCTTTTCTCCCCCCAAAAGGCGGGGTGAAAAAAAAAAATAAAAAAAAAAAACTTTCATCATCACCCCCTTTTTTCACCACCCCCCTTACATAATCCTGTCTTTGCAGACGACCCCCAAGATACGACAGCTGAAAAAGTCCCTCCCAGCTGTCCTATCTCAGCCCCCCCCTTTTTAAAGTACTTTTTTTTTCCCCTTTCCCCAGGCTAAAATTAAACAAAAAAAAATTTTGGGTTTTTTGGGCCCCTTCCCCTTTCCCCCTTTCTCCACCCCCAAAAAAGATCTCACCCCCCAAAAAAACCCAAAACGTCTCCATTCACTCCTATCTAAACCCCCCAAAAAATTTTGGGGGAAACCCCCCCCGCCCAAAAACCCCCTTTTACCCCCCCCCCAAAACCCTTTTCTAGGGGGCCCCTCCCCCCTTTCCCCTTTCCCCCTGGGTTTTAAAACCCCCCTCCTAAAGGCATTCTTTTAATTTTTTTCCCCCCTTGGGGCCCAAAACCACCTAAAAAACCCCCCTCTTCACCCCAAAAACCAAATACTTTTAGTAACTCCCCCCTTCCCCTAATTTCCTTTTTTCCAATTTTTCCCAAAATATTTACCCAAAAAATTCCCCCCGGGCACCCCCATCTCCACTGCCTCCAGCCTCCCCCTTTTCACTTTTGAACCCACCCTTCACACCCATAAAAGAGTTTTTAATTTTCTTTCTTTTTTTCCCCCTTCTTTGCCTCCATGGATAACTTTTTGTCTCCACGGTACCTCAATGCCCCCCCCCCTTTTTTTTCCTTTCCCCTCAATTCTTGGTTAACCTCATCCTTCAAAACCCATCCGCTGAAAATCAACCCCAAAAAAAATTTTCCAAAAAACATTTCTTCTTCCTTAATCCCTCCCCCAATGTGACCCCCAAATTTTTTTCTTTATTTAAATCGTTTGATCCCCCCATCCCTTACTCTTATCTTTTTCATTTTCAACTTTCCCCCAACCCCCTCCCAAACTCTTCCTAACCCAATTTTTCTTTAAATCCCCCTGGCACAGTATCATCAGAAAAAAGAAACTTTTCAACTCCCATTTGCTTTTAATTCTAAAAATTTTTAATCCCCCCCCTCTCCCCCCCCCCCTAGCTTTTTATTTTTTTAAAAACCCCTTCTAAAATTTTTTTAAAAAAACCTTTGGGGGGCATAAAAATCCCTGTCAAAGACCTATTTTTAAAGAATTTTTCCCCTCTCTCCAAAAAACCTAACCTGAGCCTATTCCTCAAAAAAACTCTTTACAGCCTTCAGTAACTTACTACCTATTCCATACACTTGAAATTTTTCCACATTCCCCCCCTATCCACTCTATCTTTTATTTTTTTAAACCCCTAAAGAAAAAAAAAAATTCTCTACCTTTATCTAAATACTGTTCACATATTTTCACTGTAAACACTTGATCTAAAATCCCCCCCCATTCTAAAGCCCCCTATCTCAATCCTACTCTCTGTCTTACCTCTAATTTTTTCCCAAAAAAACCCTCCCCAAAAATTTTTCCTGGTTTTCTCCCAAAAAATTTTTCCCCCATAATTTTTTCCTTTTTTTCCCCTTCCCCTTTTTAAAAAAAGGGAAATATACATCTCGCTCCCCAACCCCCCTTTTTTTCCCCCCTTTTTTAATTTTTAAACAAAAAAACCAACCACCCCCAATTCCCCCCTGTTTTTAAAATTTTTGTCATGATTCCGTAATTCCAGCTGCTTTACCCCCTTTCATTCCCAAATTTTTTCACCCCCCCCCCCCCTCCTCTTTTTTCCCTTTTTAAAAGATGTTGTACCTCCCCCCCCCGGGGGATGAAATTATCGCCTCCCTCTTTTTTTTTTCCCCATTTTTTAAAAATTCCTCAAAAATTTTCCCCCCCTCTACCCAAACCCCCAGCTCCCCTCTACTAACTCCCTACTCTGTTTTTTTGCCCCAAAAAAATTCTTCCCAGGGTTCTTACCCTTTTTTTTCCCCAAAAAAAAAATTTTTTTTTTTGCAAAATTTCTTGGCAGAGCCCCCCACTTCTTTCATCCCTCTTCTTTTCCTCTCACCACCCCTTCACCTTTTTTTTACTCTCCATATACTCCCCTCTTCCTAAAACTTCTGTTTTGTAAAAAAAACCCCCCATAAGCTACCTTTTTTTCTTTTTTTCCCCCCCCTTTTCTTCTTCATTCCCCCCCCTCCTCTTTCCCCCCCGCACCCCCCCTCCTATAACCCAAAAACCCCCCCCCCCATTCTAATACTGCATTTTTTAAAAAAAATTTTCCCAAAAACTCTTTAACCCCCTTCTCATACTTGCACTAGCCCCCCTTTCTCCCCAAAAATTCCCTTTTATTTCCCCCAACTTCCTCCTCCCCAGTTTTTTTCACTTTTTCCTCTCTCTTACTTGCTGTTTCCATTTTCTTTTTTTCCCCCCCCCACCTTTTTCTCTAACTGTAGCTACAACCCAAAAATGATCGATATATCCCTTTTCCCCCCTATAAACATGTACATCCCAAAAAATACTCTAAACCCTTTTTTTCCCCAAAAAAACATAATCCCAACAAACTTATTATATATATATATATATATATATATATATATATATATATATATATATATATATATATATATATATAATAGTGGAGAATATAGCCTCAGCAATGCTTCAGAGTGTGTCAGGGAAGGAAAGAGCCCGCCTCCTTGCAGTGAGAGCTCATCATGCAGGGGACTTTCTTTGGCTGTTCCCAACTCCAGCCTTGGCACACGCCTCTACCCACAGACCATCCGCATTGATGTTGCCCTTCGACTTGCCGCCCCTATTCTCGCCGAACACAGGTGTATTTGTGGCAGTGAAGCAGCAGACCGATTCGGTTACCATGGTCTTGTGTGTCGTAAATCCGAGGGAAAGATTGCAAGACATGTAGAGGTTAATAACATTATCAAGAGGAGCCTCACAACAGCCGGATGCCCAGCAGTAAGGGAGCCACCCCAACTATGCAGATCTGATGGCAGCCAAAAGCGTCCAGATGGTATCACCCTTCAAGCCTGGACAGACGGCAAGCAGGTGGTGTGGACTACACATGTGCATCTACCTTGGCTGATACCTATCTCCAATACACCAGGGAGGAAGGAGGGGCAGCTGCCACCTTCAGGGAGTCCCAGAAGTCGAGAAAATATGGAGAACTTGCCCATCATTATATGTTTGTTCCCATAGGCTCAGAGACCCTTGGCTCATGGGGAAAGAGTGCATCTAAGTTCCTCAAGGAGCTGGGCAAAAGACTCAACAGGGTAACTATGGATCCCAGGGCAGCTAGTTTTCTGTTCCAGCGAATCAGCGCTGCTGTTCAGAGGGTAATGCATGCTGTATTCTGGGCACGCGCCCAGCTCGGAGGAGCTGGATGATATTTTCGTATTATAATCAGTGACAAACATGTAACAATATGTATTAGACATGTATCTCTCACACCTCATGTACTGTATGTGCCATCTTTATATCAACAATGTATCTCTTAAATCTTTTGTACCATATTATGTAATAAAACATACCTATTGGTAAAAAAAAAAGATGGGGTGGTAGGGGAAGTGGAATATTCAAATGGCTTCAGGAAGAAATCAAAATATTCTTCCTTGAAGCCTTTTTATACCACTTCTCCGAGGCTATGGGTCCCACAATTTGTACCAGAGGTACAAATATATATATATATATATATATATATATATATTATATATACCAAACAAGCGATACAAGATGTAAAACAACCACAGGAGAAATTGAATAATAGCTCTAAGCCTTTCGTGTTGAAATCAACACATCATCAGGAGCTTGCAAAGCTACAGAAATGAGTAGGTCCCAGCAGATTCGTTCGGAGGAAAGTTGAAAGTGAACATATATAAGAGAAAGGTAATGAGGGGTATCAAACGATTCAGATAAAGAAAAATTGGATATCACATAGGAGGGAGTATGGAAGAAATAAATGTTTTCAGATATATGGGAGTTGAGTTGTCAGCGGATGGGTTTATGAAGGATGAGGTTAACCATAGAACTGATGAAGGAAAAAAATATGAGTAGTGCGTTGACGTATCTGTGGAGACAAAAAACATTATCCATGGAAGCAAAGAAGGGAATATACGAGAGTATAGTGGTACCAACACTCTTATATGGGTGTGAAAAATTAGACACATATGCAACACTTGGGTATCTTTATTGAGGAAACGTTTCGCCACACTTGCCTAACCCTTGGGCACGACCTACTTCCACATTGGTTAAATGTGACACCACCTACGACTGCTGCACCTCTCCTGTCTACAGTATATAAGCTACTTCTTCGCACATATGCTGTATTCTTTTTAAGATTGATGGACTGACTACATTGACTTAAGGCCGAGGGACTGATTACCACAAACTCCTCCTGTCCTTCACGATTCTCCTTTGTATGGACTGATGAAGCCACTGTGTGGCGAAACGTTTCCTCAATAAAGATACCCAAGTGTTGTATATGTGTCAAATTTATCAACTTGTCGGTTCTCTGAACCATTCATCTACATGATGGTGAAGCTTGAGTTGTGAATGCTGCAGCGAGGAGACGGCTGGAGGCAGTGATGTCCTGTCTAAGGGCAAGGTGTGGTGTAAATATTATGCAGAGAATTCATAGAGTGGATATTTGGAGGATGTGTGGATTTACTAAAAGTATTTGTCAGAGGGCAGAAGAGGGGTTGTTGAGATGGTTTGGTCATTTAGAGAGAACGGAACAAAGTAAAATGACTTGGAGAGCATATAAATCTGTAGGGAAAGGAAGGCGGGGAAGAGGTCGGCCCCGAAAAGGTTGGAGGGAGGGGGTAAAGGAGGTTTTGTGGGCGAGGGGCTTGGACTTCCAGCAAGCGTGCGTGAGCGTGTTAGATAAGAGTGAATGGATACTAATGGTTTTTGGGACCTGACGAGTTGTTGGAGTGTGGGAGGGTAATATTTTGTGAAGGGATTCAGGAAACCGGTTAGCCGGACCTGAGTCCTGGAAATGGGAAGTACAATGCCTGCACATTAAAGGAGGGGTTTGGGATATTGGCAGTTTGGAGGGACATCTGAACTGTCGTATCTGAGCGCCTCTGCAAAAATAGTCATTATGTATGAGTGAGGTGATATATATATATGTATATAATATATATATATATATATATATATATATATGTATATATATATATATATATATATATATATATATATATATATATATATATATATATATATATATATATATATATATATATATTATTATATATTCAACAAGTCGGTCGTCTCCCACCGAGGCAGGGTGACCCAAAAGAAAGAAAATCCCCAAAAAGAAAATACTTTCATCATCATTCTACACTTCTCACTTCTTCACTCAGTACATTATCAATGATCCTTTAGAGGCGGTCAGTATTCACAGTTTCAGAATAAGTCCCAAACTGTCACTATCCCAATCCCTTCTTTAAAGTGCAGGATATTACCTGCTCCATCCAGGACTCAAGTCCAGGTCCAATATAATAACCGGTTCTCCTGAATCCCTTCAATAAATACACCCTGCTCACATCCAACAGCCGTCAGGTCCCACAAAACCCTTCTTACCCTCCATTCACCTTTTCAACACGCTACACACGCTTGCTGAAGTCAAGCCTCGCCCACAAAACCTCTATTACTCCTGCCTCCAACCTGAAGGACTGACACTATCCATTCCCTTACAGATAACTCGAAAATGTCAAGGCATACATCAAATGGTGCTCCGCGAAAGGACTTGATCCAAACTCAGTCCATTGTCCCTGCAAAAACGCGGAGATATGTTCACGGTCATGACAATACCAGCAGCAGGTGACTGTCCAGCTGAGGTCACTGTATGCTTAAAGCCCTACCATGTGTAGCTACTCAGGGAATAACATTACCCAAGTATATACTGGAGGAATAAAAAGAAGTGGAATGAGCAAGAAAATTGATAGAATTACTTCACGTCAGTCAGTTGAAAGTGACGGGTCCAAGAACTCGACCCTCAAAACTAAATTAGGCAAGAACACCGAAAAACAAATGTGGAAAACCATGGTTGGAGGGAGACCATGGTTGGAGGGAGACCATAGTTGGAAGGATACCATGGTTGCAGGGAGACCATGGCTGCAGGGAGACCATATTTGGAGGGAGACCATGGTTGGAGGGAGATCATGGTTGCAGGGAGACCATGGTTGCAGGGAGACCATAGTTGGAGGGAGACCATGGTTGGAGGGAGATCATGGTTGCAGGGAGACCATGGTTGCACGGAGACCATGGTTGCAGGGAGACCATGGTTGGAGAGAGACCATAGTTGGAGGGAGACCATGGTTGCAGGGAGACCATAGTTGCAGGGAGACCATGGTTGCAGGGAGACCATGGTTGGAGGGAGACCATGGTTGCAGGGAGACCATGGTTGCAGGGAGACCATGGTTGCAGGGAGACCATGAAGCAGAGGCTTCAAGCAATGACCTCAGCTGTGACAGTCAGCTGCTGTGGTGTCACACAAGCACACAATGACCTCAGCTGTGACAGTCAGCTGCTGTGGTGTCACACAAGCACACAATGACCTCAGCTGTGACAGTCAGCTGCTGTGGTGTCACACAAGCACACAATGACCTCAGCTGTGACAGTCAGCTGCTGTAGTGTCACACAAGCACACAATGACCTCAGCTGTGACAGTCAGTTGCTGTAGTGTCACACAAGCACACAATGACCTCAGCTGTGACAGTCAGCTGCTGTAGTGTCACACAAGCACACAATGACCTCAGCTGTGACAGTCAGCTGCTGTGGTGTCACACAAGCACACAATGACCTCAGCTGTGACAGTCAGTTGCTGTAGTGTCACACAAGCACACAATGACCTCAGCTGTGACAGTCAGTTGCTGTAGTGTCACACAAGCACACAATGACCTCAGCTGTGACAGTCAGTTGCTGTAGTGTCACACAAGCACACAATGACCTCAGCTGTGACAGTCAGCTGCTGTAGTGTCACACAAGCACACAATGACCTCAGCTGTGACAGTCAGCTGCTGTAGTGTCACACAACCCCCCCACCCCACCCCCTCATCTACCCAAGCTGCACAATAGCATTAAATTCAGTAATGATTCGGCCAAAATAAAACTATACATATGAAAATAAATTTTACAATTTATATAATGCAATATGTTACAGGTTATTTACGTTAATTAAAATGGAGGTTAAGGATGACTTTATCAAGATTAGTTATACAGGTAAATGGCCATTCACACCATAATTTACGCCCCGAAAAAAAAAATGTTTACTCACAGGACGATAACAAAGGCTTAACCACAATATAATTTATTACAAAAAAAAAGGTTGTATGCGAGCCATGAATGATGACCTGTGATCAGCTACCTTCTACTGGCAAGCATAACAATCACCACCCACCATCGTTATCACAACCATCCATTTACCACCCGAGGTTATTACCATCACCCACTTCCCGCCACCACCAAAAATCGCCATCACCCACCGTCATCATCACCACCACCCACTTACCACTATGGTCGTCACCACCACCCACTTACCACCACAGGTGCTGGGGTAATCAGGTTCCCAGGATCCAACAGGAAGCAGGAGGAGCTGTCATCAGCAGCTTTCTCTACCTATTCAGCAAGTTTCAGGAAGTGGTGACGGCACCGGGAATAGAGAAGACACAGGGAATAGGAAGTGGTGACTTCACCGGGAATAGGAAAACACAGGGAATAGGAAGTGGTGACGGCACCGGGAATAGGAAGACACAGGGAATAGGAAGTGGTGACGGCACCGGGAATAGGAAGACACAGGGAATAGGAAGTGGTGAGGGCACCGGGAATAGGAAGACACAGGGAATAGGAAGTGGTGACGGCACCGGGAATAGGAAGACACAGGGAATAGGAAGTGGTGAGGGCACCGGGAATAGGAAGACACAGGGAATAGGAAGTGGTGACGGCACTGGGAATAGAGAAGACACAGGGAATAGGAAGTGGTGACGGCACCGGGAATAGGAAGACACAGGGAATAGGAAGTGGTGAGGGCACCGGGAATAGGAAGACACAGGGAATAGGAAGTGGTGAGGGCACCGGGAATAGGAAGACACAGGAATAGGAAGTGGTGAGGGCACTGGGAATAGGAAGACACAGGGAATAGGAAGTGGTGACGGCACGGAATAGGAAGAACAGGAATAAGAAGTGGTGACGGCACCGGGAATAGGAAGACACAGGAATAGGAAGTGGTGAGGGCACCGGGAATAGGAAGACACAGGAATAGGAAGTGGTGAGGGCACCGGAATAGGAAGACACAGGGAATAGGAAGTGGTGAGGGCACCGGGAATAGGAAGACACAGGGAATAGGAAGTGGTGACGGCACCGGGAATAGGAAGACACCGGGAATAGGAAGTGGTGAGGGCACCGGGAATAGGAAGACACAGGGAATATGAAGTGGTGAGGGCACCGGGAATAGGAAGACACAGGGAATAGGAAGTGGTGAGGGCACCGGAAATAGAGAAGACACAGGGAATAGGAAGTGGTGAGGGCACCGGGAATAGGAAGACACAGGAATAGGAGTGGTGAGGGCACCGGGAATAGGAAGACACAAAGAATAGGAAGTGGTGAGGGCACCGGGAATAGGAAGACACAGGGAATAGGAAGTGGTGACGGCACCGGGAATAGAAAGACGGGGAATAGGAAGTGGTGAGGGCACTGGGAATAGAAAGACGGGGAATGAAGACACGGGGAAAGGAAGTGGTGAGGGCACGGGAATAGAAAGACACAGGAAAAAGGGGACGGCACCGGGAATAGGAAGACACAGGAAAGGGGGTGAGGGAACGGGGAATAGAAAGACAGGGAATAGGAAGGGGAGGGCACGGGGAATAAGGCAGGAAAAAAGGGTGGTGGGGGCACTGGGGAATAGAAAAAAGGGAATAGGAAGTGGTGAGGGCACCGGGAATAGGAAGACACGGGGAATAGGAAGTGGTGGGGCACCGGGAATAAGAAGACACGGGGGTAGGAAGTGGTGAGACCCGGGAAAGGAAAACGGGAATAGGGTGGTGGGGGAACCGGAATAGAAAGACACAGGAATAGGGGGTGGGGCACCGGAATGGAAGCCGGGTAAAGTGGTGAGGGCACTGGGAATAGAGAAGACACAGGGAATGGGAAAGTGGTGCCCAACTGGGAATAGAGAAGACAAGGGGAATAGGAAGTGGTGACCAGGGGAATGGGAAAACCGGGGAATAGGAAGTGGTGACGGCCCGGGAATAGGAAGAAAAGGGAAAGGGAAAGGGTGAGGGCATGGGAATAGAGAAGAAAAGGGGAATAGGAAGTGGTGGGGGACGGGGAAATGAAAACCCAAGGAAAGGAAATGGTGACGGCACTGGGAATAGAAAGACACGGGGAAAGGGGTGGTGAGGGCACTGGGAAAGGAAGTGGTGGGGCACTGGGAATAGGAAGTGGTGAGGGCACGGGGAATAGGGGGGGGCAGGGTAAAAAGGGGGCTGGGAAAGAGAAGACACAGGGAATAAGAAATGGTGACGCACTGGGAATAGGAAGTGGTGGGGGGCACTGGGAATAGAGGGGAAACAGGAACAGGAAGGTGAGGCACGGAAAGGAAGTGGTGAGGGCACCGGGAATGGGAAAAAAGGAAAGGAAGTGGTGAGGGCCCCGGGAATAGAAGACACAGGGAATAGGAAGTGGTGAGGCACTGGGAATAGGAAGACACAGGGAATAGGAAGTGGTGACGGAGGGAAAAGGGAATAGGAAGACACGGGGGAATGGGAAGTGGTGACGGCACGGGGAAAGAAGAGACGGACGGGAAAGGAAGTGGTAAAGAACGGGAATAGGAAGACACAGGAATAGGAAGTGGTGGGGCACTGGGAATAGGAAGACACAGGGAATAGGAAGTGGTGACGGCCTGGGAATAGGAAGACACGGGAATAGGAAGTGGTGACGGCACTGGGAATAGGAAGAAAAGGGAAAGGAAGGGGACAAACGGAAAGGGAAGCCGGGAATAGGAAGGGTGAGGGCACTGGGAATAGGAAGACACAGGGAATAGGAAGTGGTGACGGAAACGGGGAAAATGGAAGACACAGGGAAGGAAGTGGGTGACGGCACTGGGAATAGGAAGACACGGGGAATAGGAAGTGGTGAGGCACTGGGAATAGGAAGACACAAGGAATAGGAAGTGGTGACGGCCGGGAATAGAGAAGACCGGGGAATAGGAAGTGGTGGGGGACTGGGAATGGAAGACACAAGGAATAGGAATGGTGAGGGCACGGGAATAGGAAACCAGGAATAGGAAGGTGACGGCACGGGGAATGGGGAAGTGGTGAGGGCACGGGGAATAGAAAGACACAAGGAATAGGAAGTGGTGACGGCACCGGAATAGGGGAAGACACAGGAATGGGAAGTGGTGAGGGCACCGGGAATAGGAAGACACAGGAATAGGAAGTGGTGAGGGCACCGGGAATAGGAAGACACAGGGAATAGGAGGTGGTGACGGCACCGGGAATAGGAAGACACAGGAAAGGAAGTGGTGAGGGCACTGGGAATAGAGAAGACAGGGAATAGGAAGTGGTGAGGGCACTGGGAATAGAGAAGACAGGGAATGGTGGTGACGCACCGGAATAGGAAGACACAGGGAATAGGAAGTGGTGACGGAACCCTGGGAATGAGAAACACGGGGAATAAGAAGTGGTGACGGAAAACCGGGAATGGGAAGGGATACACAGGAATAGGAAGTGGTGAGGGACGAATAGGAAGACACAGGAATGGAAGTGGTGACGGCACTGGGAATAGGAAGTGGTGAGGGCACTGGGAATAGGAAGTGGTGAGGGCACCGGGAATAGAGAAGACACAGGGAATAGGAAGTGGTGAGGGCACTGGGAATAGGAAGACACAGGGAATAGGAAGTGGTGAGGGCACCGGGAATAGAGAAGACACAGGGAATAGGAAGTGGTGAGGGGAAAGAACCGGGAATAGGAAGGTGAGGCACTGGGAATGGGGAAGCACAGGAAAGGAGGGCACGGAATAGGAGTGGTGAAACGGAATAGGGAACGGGGAATAGGAGTGGTGAGGCACGGGAATGGGAAGGGTAGGGAAACTGGGAATAGGAAGACCAGGGAAAGAAGTGGGAGGGCACGGGAATAGGAAGACACGGGGAATAGGAAGGGTGACGGCACTGGGAATAGGAAGACACGGGGAATAGGAAGGGTGAGGGCACCGGGGAATAGGAAGACACAGGGAATAGGATGTGGTGAGGGCACCGGGAATAGAGAAGACACAGGGAATAGGAAGTGGTGAGGGCACCGGGAATGGGGAAGACACAGGGAATAGGAAGTGGTGAGGGCACTGGGAATAGGAAGTGGTGAGGGCACCGGGAATGGGGAAGTCATGTGGGAGTCACTCAACTAATTAGATAGTTACACAACAGTGGTGGAGAAAGCTCAGGTAACTAGAGTTGAGAGACAAGAACAAGGCAGAAAAAATTGCACGACATGTGAAGAATACACTTGAGGAATACCTCCATGGGAAGAATACCCTGAGAAATATATCCCCTCCCTGTTTAATAACCTGCTTGTTTAACCACCTGTAAGTGGGCTGAATTAGCTGATCCTCTATCAGGGAGAGGTTGTGACCTCTTTCAACCAGGAATCGCAGCATAGGCCTAGGTGTTTATATTTACTCTAAGCGACAGAGGGATAGTGAGGCAGAAGAAGGACGAGGAAGAAAGAGGAAGGATAGAGTAAGGTGGTTCAGTTGAGCCTAGTCGAGGTTCCGGGAAGTAGCCATCTGTCTGAGGCAGCTGCCTACGATGAAAAAACCTGAGTACTAGGACTGTCATTGTCTGAGTACGGTGCAAAAATATAGTGAGTACTCTGTTAGTCCTGCATTTCTTCTCTCATCACAATACCTTCATTAAATACTGTCTTTTCCTTCCTGGTACTACAAAATTAAATGGAAAAAAAAGAGAATGAACGTGTAATGATGAGCAAGTTCAGTGTATTTTCTAGACTTCTGGGACTCACTGGGAAACTGGCAGCTGCACTTCTTCCTTCCTGCTGTATTGGAAATACGTGTCAGCCAATGTAGGTACGCATGTAGTCCCAAACAGCCTGATTGCTATATATCCAGGCTTGCAAGGTAATTCCATGTTGACGCTTTTGGTTGCCATCGTATCTGCATAGTTGGGGCGGCTCCCATACTGCTGGGCATCCGGCTGTTGCAAGACTTCTCTTAATAATGTTAACCTTCATATGCTTTGCGATCATTCCCCCAGTTCTGTGGCCAACAAGATCATGATACTTGAATCAGTCTGTCAATGAATTGCCGCAGATATACCTATGTTCAGTGAGGACTGGGGCAGCAAGCGAGGTGCAACACCAAAACGAATGGTATACCGGTCGAGGTGTGTACCTAGACAGGAATTAGGGATAACCAACAAAAATCCGCCTCACGAAGAGCTCTTACTGCCAAGAGTTGCTCGGTCCTTCTCCACACATTCTAATGAGGCCATAATCTTTACTAGTGGAATATTCTACTGCAACTGTCTGCAGCTGTTAGGGAGAATAGGTTTGGCTGAGGAGCCTGTTCGCGTATTCCAATGCTTGGCTACATTAACTCTGGGTGGTGAACCCCAACACTGTCAGTGAGGCATTCTGGGAGAATCGCTGCTAGAAGTTCACTGGACGCCCCACTCGAAGACAGGAATGCTATCTGTGATGCCTTGAGGACACCTACTATGTCCCTAGTCTGACTTCATGAGGCTGTCGTATTCACTTAGATTTGCGTTGTCATATGAGGGTAAATTTCAGGAAATATGTTAGCGTGGGCAGACTCAAGCACTTTGTGAGAAGGTACAGGATATCATGGGCTTCTAGATAGCCTATTCGCTGTTCCATCTTCCTCATATCATCCTTTTTTCTCGAGAAATACGTCAGAGGGGCTCCAAGCATGTTGCTATATGAGAAGGAAAATTAACGCACTTGCTAGTAAAGATCTCACTGCCTCGTTCTACTGGCTGGCTGAGGTCATTTCGCATTCGGATGGACTAAGAATGAGTCCCGGCCCTTGCCTGCCAGTGTGTCATCATCTGGTCAATCTGACTGATTTCCCTAACTGCAACAACAGAATAAAAAGGGGCTAGAGAACTGCTCTTGCTGAATACCCCCGATGAAGGAGCTCATGATCCCCAAACAGAAGCATCGACTCCTTGTTGTATCCAGATGAAGCTAAAGGGTTGAGACTAGAAAATGTATCAGAACATCTGTTAATACAACGTTTGTTTCTCGGCAGATTTTAAATGAAATTTTTTAAGTATGGCTTTTAAATAGCAACCCCATTATTTTTTTCAAAGAAAGGGTTACCTGAAATACGTGCCCCCGAAAAAATGAAATTTTCTTCCCACCCCCTTTGGGGGGAAAGGGACTCTTAGAAAAAAAATCTTTAGGTATAAGTGGAAAAACAGAATTTTCCTTCCGTGGTTAAGCCATACGTCTGTGGGGGGGGAAAAGAAGGGCGAAACCTTAGAAATTGGCCTGGGAAGCAAGGGGCTAAAACCCTTTTTCTCCTGTATATATTTAAACTAAAGGGTTTAAAAGGGAAGAAATTTTTTTTGTTTTTTCCCTTTGGGCCACCCTGCCTCGGGGGGGAAACCCGACTTGTTGAAAAAAAAAAAAAAAAAAAAAATATATATATATATATATATATATATATATATATATATTTTATATATATATATATATATATATATATATATATAAGATGTAACTGGTGTTGATGGCACTTGTGCAGAGGAAACTACGTCCAAGCTAAAAAAAAGTAATGAAAACTTATTTGCGTATCTAACGGCCAATATTTAGATTTGTAATACCTGGAGTATACCTGAGGGGGTTTCCGGGGTCAACGCCCCATAGCCCGGTCTGTGACCAGGCCTCATGGTGGATCAGGGCCTGATCAACCAGGCTGTTACTGTTGGCCGCACGTAACCCGACGTAGAACAACACCCCGGCTGGTCAGGTACTGACTTTAGGTGCCTGTCCAGTGCCTGCTTGAAGACAGCCAGGGTCTATTGGTAATCCCCTTATGTAGCTGGGAGGCAGCTAAACCGTCTTGGGCCCCTGACACTTATTGTGTTGTCTCTTATCGTGCTAGTGGCACCCTGCTTTTTCACTGGGGGAATGTTACATCGTCTGCCGAGTCTGTTGCTTTATATGGAGGATTTTCGTGTAAGTTTGATACAATCCCCAGGTTTTCCAAGTGTATATAATCATGAATCTCCCGCCGTTCCAGGGAGTACTTGAGGAACTTCGGTTCCCAGTTTGAGGTGGTTTATCACAGTTATGGTGCCGGAAGGTTCTCTCTAATTTTCTAGATCAGCAATTTCACCTGTCTTGAAAGGTGTAGTTAGTGTGCACAATATTCCAGCCTAGAAAACAAGCGACCAAAAGTCATCATGGGCTTGGCATCCCTGGTTTTGAAGGTTCTCTTATCCATCCTGTCATTTTTCTAGCAGATGCGTTGCTAAATGGTATGGTCTTTGAAGGTGAGATCTTCTAGATCACTCCCATGTCAGTTTTTTTGCTCTATTTTGGTTGGAATTTATTTTATACTCCGATTAGTTTTAATTTCCCACGTTTTATATCGTAGTAATTGAAATTTATCATCATTTAAAGATTTGGTTGTTCTGCTTGGAGTCTTGCAGTGCTTTAATTGGAACTGTCATCAAATTGGGTGTCCTCCAAAGGAAGACACGGTGCTGTGGCTTATATCCCTGTCTATGTCGATATGAGGATGAGGAACGGTGGGCGAGTACTGTGCCTTGTGGAACGAGCTTTCACCGTAGCCGCCCAGACTTTACTCTGTTGACTACTACTCGTTGTGTTCTATTTGTTAAAATTATGTCCATCTACCCTTTCCTGTTTTTTATCCGCATTTTTCGCAACACCATGGTCACACTTGTCAAAGGCTTTTAAAGTCTGTGATATTACATCTGCATTTGCTTGTCTTCTGATCTCCAGGTTGTTAAGTGGTCCAGAGTTGAGACAGACAAGAACGACCTCTTAAACACATGCTGCCCTGGGTTGTGAACTGATGGGTATCTAGATGGGTGGGATCTTGTTCTTAGAACCCTTTCAAAGATTTTTATGATATGGGACGTTAAAATGGTCTGGTTCGCTTGTTTTTCTGCCCCTTTTGTGTAGTGTCTGTTGTTTTTAGCAGCTGGGACGACCCCGGGCCATCCTTCCTTCCATAGGATGTTAAAGCACGGATAGGGGCTTTTGCAGTTCTTGATGAACACAGTTCCATTAGCTGGGGCCTGGGGCAGAGTACATGGGATGTCATTTATCGACTTTTCGAAGTCATTTGGCATATTTAGCACCTTTCAAGGCAGGTTAAATTGCGACCTAGACAATGTACAGGAACCTTCACGGCACCAACTGATAAACCACCCAATTACTAAGCTTGAAGTTCCTAAACCTGTACTCCCTAGAACGCAGGCGAGAGAGATACATGATTATATACACTTGGAAAATCCTAGAGGTTTGAAACTTCCCCAAGAAAATCCCTAAAACAACAGACCCCGGCAGACGATGCCATCCCCCAATGAAAAGCAGGGGGGCCCCCTACTGGTAAGAGACAACACAATAAGTGTTAGGGACCCAAACGTTCAACTGCTCCCGCCACCCCCCTCCACCTACCACTTCCCTACCAATACCCAACAAACCCCTCCTTCCCACCCCGCCGCCATCACCATCGCCAGCAATCGCCATCCCCCAGCATCCTCCAACCAATACCACAATCACCACGACAACTAGTAATTACATACCTACCACTACACCACCACCACTACCAACTACCACCATCATATATTTAACGTGTTTGCAGTGTAGATCCTAAGGTTGTTTACAAGCACCATTGATCAAGCTCAAAGGCAAATTTTTACCCGTATTGACGCAGAGTTATCACATCAACACTGACGTGGGATCAACAACCCGGACATCCCCACGTTACAGCCTCCGCTAATTAAAAGTTTACCTTAGATTATATTACGGTACATTTTAGACTATTCTAGGTTACGTTAGACCAGTGGGTGGACAAAGGGGGCTCCCCAAAGCTAGCCAGCCAAATTATTTCTGTAGCCGCCACTGTACCGACTGGTAAAAAATCGTAATTAAGGGGAGATGGGGCATCAAAATAAGCCACCACCTTATTGGGGAAGGATAAAAGCAGCTTCAAAATAAGCCCCACCTTATTGGGGAAGGATAAAAGCAGCTTAAAAATAACCCCACCAGGGGAAGGAAAAAAAGCAGTTCAAAGGGAAATATTGAAAAAACCAAGATCGATCCTCTTGTATTCGTGATTTTTACAGATAATTATGTTTTAGTTAACACTAATATTTGTATTATCGTTAATTAATAATAAGAAAAAGGGAGGATGTTTTATCAACAGTTCTCGTAGGTTAATAATACTGACCTTATATTTTATCTCAAATACAAATTTTTGTGCTGATAATGGGTTTCTCTAGTTGACCCGCCAAGTGTGCCACCTATCACTGACCCGCCAAGTGTGCCACCTAATACCCGCCAATTGCCAATGTGCCACCTATCACTGACCCGCCAAGTGCCACCTATCACTGACCCGCCAAGTGGCCACCCACTGACCCGCCAAGTGTGCCACCTATCACTGACCCGCCATAAACAATTATCCACCCGGGTTAGGCAGTTGGGTTTGGTTAGGCTCGTTAGGCCAACTTTGGTTGGATTAGCTTTATACGATCAGGCAAATTAGGGGTTAATTGACTCAGACTAGTAGTAATCTAAAACACATAATGTTAACTTAGGTTAAATTTGCTTAGGTTAATATTGGAATGCGGTTATTTAGATGAGGGATCTTGGAGGGCAGGTTTCATTTTAAAAGTTAATATTTTTTATAAAAAAAAACTAATGCCTGAGCAGCAAAATGTGAATCAACCATCAATGTTATCTAGCATGGAGTTACCTCTTGAGCCTCCCCCCCCTCTCTCTCTCTCTCTCTCTCTCTGCTGCAAGAAAACCCAATAATTATATTTCTTAACGTGGAAAGCTTGTTTAACCATCCCCAGCTCGATGTAAACGATGGCGGGTAACTAACATCAATCAGTTAAAACAAGGTGATGAGGGGGCCAACACCCCCCCCCAGACACAAACACTACCCCTGATTCATGAATAACCAACACACCTTTTGATCCAACATCACATGCAAATTGTGGGACCAAGCCTCGAGGGGGGATAAAAAGGCATCAAGGAAGAATATTTGGATTTCTTCCTGAAGCCGTTTGAATATTCCACTTCTCCTACCACCCCATCTTATATACACAATACATAATAAAAATGCTTTATTAATAAAGAATACATTTTATAAAACACACAAACATGAACATGAATACAATGGTACAATATTCAAAGATTATGAATCTCCTCCAGCCCTCCAAGCCGGACCTGAGGAGTATGGGATGCTTTCCCTCTGGATGGCCACGCTGAGACGCTGGAACATGAACGGGTGCCCTTGGGTTTCCCCGGTGGTTCGATGAGTCTGGAACCCAGCTCTTTAAGGAAACGTGTTGCATTTTTTCCCCCACGCTCCCAAGGTCTCCGATCCCACTGGGACAAATTTATACTGTTGGCTTATGTCCCTGTACTTGCCATTTTTGACTCCTCTCTGTGGTCAGGGGCCCCCCCCTGTCGCCCAACACTGTGATGGATGTAGGTGTCAGCCAGTGTCGACACCTTATCCATGCTAAGAGCCATTCTTCCAAGGATAGATGGTTCCCCCTCAGCGGTTTTCTGGGTTGTGGGCGTTGTTGGCCAGTGATCGGGCTCTCCCTGGGCTCCAGCTGTAGCGAGGGTTCTCTTTATGATGTCGTTGACCTTTTTGTCTTGCATGCCAACCCTTGGTTTTAGAACAGTTAAGACCATGTAGACCATATTGGTCGGTTTTCGCATCGCCGCAAATACACGATATTCCGTGTGAATGGGGCAGCAAGGCCAGAGCCCTGCAATCGAAGGGTCTTAGGGTCCAGGCGTGTTCCCATGGCCGAAATGGGAACTTTTTTGGAGGAAGTCCCCAGGTGAGGTGCACTCACGCCAGAGACGGGCAGCTCCCCGTCTGATGTTACGGCCCTGAGCATATTGGCAAGTATCTTTTCCCAAAAATGGGGCTGTCCCACTTGACTGTTTGTAGGCCTGTTCTTCATTAGGTTTTGGTGTTGGAGCAGCAAGAGTCTCCCATTCAGTGATGGCACTGGTGTAGCTTAGGCCTTTTTCCTGCTGAATCACTGAGGTTTGGAAGAATTTGTTTTATTAGCTCATTTGATGCTATGGAAGAGGATAAGAAGGCTGGTAGGGCAATCTGGGAGGATTTGGGCCCCAGCCCCAAGTCTGACTGGAAGTGAAGCTTGCAACCACTGTCCATCTTCGAGGGGAAAAAACAAACACTCTCAGCATGGTCTTGAGGAGAGGTCGTATTCCTCGAGTTTCGGGCTGTTGAAGGCTGGGGAACATCTCGGAATATGTAAGTTTTGGGATTGACAGGCATGAGTAGGTAGAAGGAAAAGATCAATTTTTTTCATCCCCCTTCCATCGTCCTGGGTCGGATTTTTTTTTTCCGGGACCAGATCGATGGCTTGGGCCCAAGGGGGGAGCACCAGGGAAATTTGTTTGGAGGGGGCTCGGGCCCCTGGGTAAAACCCCCCTAATGTCCTGGATCATCTGTGGTTGGGGAAATTTTATCTCACATTTGGGGGGTTTTTAAAGAGGGGCCCAGGCTACCTCCATATCTTTAATTTTCCTGATGTCTCCCGGGGGGGTTGTGTAGTGCCAGCTAGGGTCCCGTCATCCAAAACCCCAGATTTTAAAAGCTCACTGGACAATGCTTCTGTGACATCCTTGATGGCTGGACAGAAAAAAAAGGGAAAAAGGGGGCCCCCCCTTTGCACACCCTCCCGGTTTTCAGGGCCCCCAAAAAAAATTTTTAGAAGCCACATTTTTAAAATTCTATAAGGGGGATGGGGGGAAGGAAAGTGCCTAGAAACTGCTTGGAGAGCAGCATCCCTTCTGACTGAGTTGAAAGCATTGGCAAAGTCCAATTTGATCAAGGCTTTTTATTGGACATGTTGTTGATGTATATTTGGGGCATGGGGCTTTTTTACAGCCTTTTTGGGGCCCAAAAACCAGCTGAGTTGGTTTCAACATTGAGGAAACATCTTGACTCACCCTTCGTCCCGCAGCCTTGGCAACCAGGCGCCGAAGGGTGTTCCCCCGCAATGGGCCTTTTTCCCCATCCTTTTTCCGGGGGGACACAGTGGGGGCACCAAAAAAAAGGGGGCTAATGGTTTAAAAACACTACCAGCCGGGGGCCCCCATTGGAAAATTTGGTGAGTTCAGACAACAATCTCTCAGAGACCTCACCAAGCCCCCGGATTACATTTTTTTCCCCGGGGTTGGCCTTAAACCAGTGAAACCTCCTGCTGAGCCCTGGGGAAAACATAGCAGTTTTTCACATCGGGGCCCCTGGGGTTAAAAAATTTTTTTCCCCGTTTGGAAGCCCCAAGGGGGGGAAAGGGGTTTCGGGGGCCCCCGGATGTTTGCCCCCTTGGGGTTGTGCTGTAATGATATCCTTGGGAAACGATGGATCCTCACTGGTTATGCCTCAGTGCTAAGTTTTTCCCTCTTCTATTTTTCTTTGCTAATGTGGGCCCATTTTTGAGGGTCTGGTGGGCCTGTTGTTGACATTTGCCTGGCGGGTTTTTTGACGTCCTGGAGGGGATACGGACAAGGTTGTCATCTCAGGGAATGCATTTATTGCCCTGATAACAGATGGGTTTGTAACTTTTTTCCCTCCTTGGTGGGACAATAAACAGGCATTCCAAAAAGCGAAGGTTGTGCCAGGATCCATTGTTTGCAGGGCATCGTTGATTTCTTCAAGAGGTCATGTTTTCTGGCAGCTTCATGGCGAGCTGCTTTTTGGGGTGTGTGGGGCAGCGTCCTGGGGATTTTTAATTTGATTGCAGCTTTTGGTCCTCTGTAGAGGGGGAAGTCAGGGTGGCTGTCACTCTGTCTGCTGGGAGGGTCTGTTGGTGTTCCCAAAATATATATATTTTATATATATATATATATATATATATATATATATATATATATATATATATATATATATATATATATATAATGTCGTGCCGAATAGGTAAAACTTCAATTTTGGCTTAAATAAACCCTTTTTTTGCCGAATAAACAAACGAAAATTTGTGTATGCAATGATTTCCAAAAATCATTCTGAACCCAACGGAAAAAAAAAAATTTTATTTTTAAAGTGTTTATTATTAAATTATTGTAAACTTATGTAAAATATATTTAGTTGGATTAGGGGGTAAATTAAATTGCGCTTGTTATAATAAGGTTAGGTAAGTTTTCTAAGGTTCTTTTTAACAAAATTATTAACCTTCATTAACATAAATGAAAAAAAATATCTTTAAACGTATAAACCAAAATTTTAGAAAGGACTTAATTTTAAAATGAGTTCTTGCTAACTGACCAATTTTACTTATTCGGCACAAATTATAAAACGTATATATATATATATATATATATATATATATATATATATATATATATATATATATATATATATTTTTATAATATATATATATAATACGGGGGGTTTCCCCCAGGCATGGTGACCCGAAAGAAGAAAACATTCATATCACGGTGATCAAACCGGTTGAAGAAAAAGTTCCCCGGGTTCAACTAGGTTTTTTCTGTTTTCCCCCCCCACTGGCTCACATATCCATCACAGCCTGGTTGGTTTTATCACTTGGCGAATGTAATGTTCCAAACCTTTTGAAGGGCCCAAAAAATTTGTTCCCCAAAAATTTTTTATCTGGGTTTTAAAGGTTGGGGAATAATTTTGGGCCCGGGGGTTAAACACTGTTCTCAAGGGGCCCGGGCGCCCCTGCTTTTTTGGATGTATTTTACCTTTCATATTTCTTTTTTTTTTACGTTGTTGAGGTGGATACACATTTTTGGGCCTGTCTCTCCCATGCCTTCCCCGGGGATATTTAGGCGGGGTTTTTTTTTTCTGCTCCAGAGGGGCATCGAAGTATTCAAGAAAATTCCCAGTAATTTAAAATGGTTTACTGAATCTCTGAGGGGAAAAATGTTTTTTTTATTTCCGGCCCCATTTTATGTCCCCACCCTTTGGGAAAAGCTGTGAACACGGTGCAATATTTCAAGAGCACAAGCAACTTAAAGATATTGACATTCTCTTCTTGTTTGTTCCCAAACCCCCCGTGCCACGTGTCTGGGGCCTTTTGCCCTTTTTTTTGTGATCTCGACATATCATCTGACAAAATTTTAAGTCGTTTTCCTATTATGTTTTTAAAAAATCCTTTTGTTCTGTTTTTTTTTCATTTTTTGTTCTTCATTCTCCCCCAATTAAAAAAATGGTTTTTAAATTTTTTTATAATATTTTCATTTGCCAATCAAAAAATTTTTGATATCTGACTGAA
>WNWK01029480.1:0-24376 GCA_009830355.1 Cherax destructor | reverse complement strand
AAGTAACCCCAGAAAAGAACTTACCACCTGCAGTGTTAATGGAAGGGATTCCCTTCCAAACACTAGCATACTACTCCACCTTCTCCTCCTCCCGTCCTCCACACATCAACAACTCTTCAATAAATGTAAGTGACATGTTATTGTACAATATTTGCATGTATTTATGTATTCTTTATTCAATTCTGTTTTATTTAATGTCCAAAAGTTCTAAAATATTTTATTTAACTACTTTTGGAAGTCTTGGACGGATTAAATTTATTTCCATTATTTCTTATGGGGAAAATTGATTCGTTTTACGATTGTTTCGCTTTAAAATATGCCCTCTCTGACGGATTAATATCGTAAGTCGGGGTACCACTGTATATGTTGATCACTGAGATAGCCATCTAATACAGTTACATATAGCAGCATATGTGTAGAGAACCCAGGATAACCCAAGAGTGTACTCACCTAATTGTAGTTGCATGGGTCGAGACTTAGCTCCTGGCCCTGCCCTTCACTGACCGCTACTAGGTCTCCTCTCCCCTGCTCCATGATCTTTATCATACCTCGCCTTAAAGCTATGTATGGTTCCTGCCTCCACTACATCACTTGCTAGACTATTCCACTTCCTGATTACTCTATGGCTGAAGAAATACTTCCTAACATCCCTTTGACTCATCTGAGTCTTCAACTAACACTTGTTAGGAGCTAATGCTGCTAGGGATTGCAAGTTTAAACCTATGATAATTTATCACTCAGAGAATCCTAGGGCCCTAAAGAACTATGCAAAAGGTAGCCTCCCTGTTTATTATAAATCCAATTCGAAAGCTTGGATGACTACTGATCCTTTCATAAATTGGTTCACAGACTATTTTAAGCCAATGTTAATACTTTAAGGTAAGTAATAAGTGTACTCTGTGTGTATCTTACTTTTTATTGTGTTTTTAATGCCTAGTGCTATTGTTAACTTAATATAAGTTAGTGTAAGCTTGTTGTCTGGCATTTATATGCATTTAGAAGTGGAAAAAAATGGCGTTCTGCTTTTCGGCGATGTCTGCTTTAACCCTTTGGGGGTCGGTGCCGTACTAGTACGTTTTACGAGCAGGGGTTGGTGCCGTACTAGTACGCCCAAATTCTAGCGGCCTCAATTTAAGCAGAAAACGTCTTTTTTTTATTAAAACGTTTTTTTTTATTAAAACAGCGACTTTGCAGTCGATTTTCGTATGTTATTTATTTATGTATTCTCGTTTTCTTGGTCAAATTTGATAGAATGGAAGATATATTACAGAAATAGAGATGATTTTGATTGGTATGACAATGACAAGTACCTTGAAATTGAGCTCAAAGTAGCAAAAATGTTCGATTTTTGACGATGTTCAAGAGTAAACAAATCACACCATGCCTCCAATACACATCAAATGGCGAGTCTTATATTCATGCACAAGTGCTCTGATATTATTTATACCATTTTTACAATGATGCAGTTGTATACATAACAGTAAATCTTCTATTTTTTCAGAATAAAATTCAAAATGAAAAGCAAAAGTAATGGAACAGGGGGCCCGGAGACGTGACTAATGAACAGAGAACATGTTATTTTAGTGCAGGAATGTCTGCCTTGTTTATTCTGGACCCTATTTTGAAATTGGCATCATTTGAAATTTGTGTGAAATTGGAAAATTGCCATTTTCTGACCACTATTTTGGGTAGATGAAATTGGTAAATAGGCGTTTTCTTGTACTCAATCGATAGAAGAAATAGAGTTCTAGCGAAATAGCTATAATTTTAGGAGACTGAAACATTGAAATTTGTCGAAAATAGGGCTCAAAGTGGGCAAAATCGCCGATGCGTAAAAGTCATGGCTACCGCTAACTTCGCGAAAGCATAATTCCGTTAGTTTTCGATCAAATTTCATAATTTTGGTGGCGTTATGATCGGAAAAAGATTCTCTATTATTTCATAAGAAAAAATTAATTTTTTTTTTTCCAAAAAATTTTCGACCCCAGGAACACTTTCCTGAGAAGGCCTGTCGACCCCCAAAGGGTTAAGGCACTAGCCTGGAACCTAACCTGCCATATAAGTGGGGCCCTACTGTACTCTAGAATGAATAAAATATGTCATTACATATGTGGCGGTGGCGGCGGCGGACGAGAGTTTGTCTGGAGACAGGATAAAATAATCCTTGAATATTTCGCCAATATCAACTCTACGGCTTATTTATCTATCACAACTCATCTAATATGACAAAAAACAATATAAATAACATAGAAACCTGTTATATACTCTAGAATGAATAAAATATGTCATTATGTGACAAGTGGAGGAGGCCACAACCACTCCCGCATTGTTTTGGCATTCTCTGAAATCTAGTGACAGCCTTTTGAAGCCGTCTATTATTATAATTATTGACTCACGAAATCGTAATGACACGATTGCAAACAAACCATACCACGGGTGGGGTTCAAACCTGTGGTCAGAGAGTCTCAAAACTCCAGACCGTCGCGTAAGCCACCGGGCCAGCTAGCTTCAATAAGATTCATCCAACTAGGTACAGTGGACCCTCGGTTTTCGTTCTCCTCTAAACTCGAACAATTTTGTAAGTGTATTTTCCTAAGTGCTTTTGTAAGTGTATTTTTGGGAGTCTGAAATGACTAATTTAATTTACATTTGTCCTTATGGGAACAAATTCTTTCGGTAACGGCACTCAAACAGCATTCTGGAAAGAATTTTCAACGAAAACCGAGAGTCCACTGTATATTTCTACACCATAGGAAGGTTAGCATAGGCACCACTGTGTCCACAAGTGCAAGTTTTTACAGACGAAACTCCCACTAGCATGGCCGTGACGAACTCTAGCTCAAGTCCCTCTCAAAGCCATCAACATGACTCACGAAATCGTAATGACACGATTGCAAACAAACCATACCACGGGTGGGGTTCAAACCCGCGATCAGAGATTCTCAAAACTCCAGACCGTCGCGTAAGCCACTGGGCTAGCTAGCTTCAATAAGATTCATCCAACTAGGTATATTTCTACACTATAGGAAGGTTAGCATAGGCACCACTGTCTCCACAAATGCAAGTTTTTACAGACAAATCTCCCGCTAGCACAGCCATGACGAACTCTAGCTCAAGTCCCCCTCAAAGCCGTCAACATGACTCACGAAATCTTAATTACACGATTGCAAACAAACCATAACAAGGGTGGGGTTCGAACCTGCGGTCAGAGAGTCTAAAACTCCAGACCGTCGCGTAAGCCACTGGGCCAGCTAGCTTCAATAAGATTCATCCAACTAGGTATATTTCTACATTATTGTAATAATTGAATACAGTAGACCCTCATTTAGCACGACTTTATGTTGCGCGTTTTGGGTATTACGATTGAAGAATTGGCACATTTTTATCTAACACAACGTAAACCTTATATTACGCGATTCGCTGAGGGGAAAAATTTTGAGCCCGCGGTCGCCTGCAGTAGGTTAAACCATTGAGTCAGTGGGGTCCTACTAAGGGTGGCTATGAGCCACAACAAGTGTTTAATGCTGACGAGACAAGTGTTTTCTGGAAGAAAATGCCAACATGAACTTATATCAGTCAGCAAGAGAAAAGTGCACCAGGCTTCAAGACAGCAAAGGATCGCTTCACCTTGCTCCTTTTGGGTAATGCATCAGGTGATTTCAAGTGTAAGCCCATGGTTATTTACCGCTGTAAGAATCCTCATGCTTTGAGGAAAGGGAATTTGTTTTTCCTTGCACAAACTAAGTTTATTCAGGTATACAGAGATAGTTACATTGATTATCACATAGCAGCATATGTGTAGAGAACCTAGGATAACCAAAAGTGTTATCCTAGAGAACCTAGGATAACCCAAAGTTTGGGTTATCTTAGGTTCTCTACACATATGCTGCTATGTATGATAATCTTTGTAACTGTATCTGTGTATACCTGAATAAACTTACTTACAGTTTGCAGGAAGAAAAAACAACCATTCCCTCAAGCGGCCGGTGCTAATGTTGTGGAACAGCTGGGGAGACCACCCGCCTTCCCATGCTACCCCTCCCCCAACAACACCCCACCATCCCAGCATTCGTATTCCATACGCGTCAAGCCAGCTGTGTTTGTCAAGAATAAAAGAGTGAATTGTGTTTTGATCTTTAAATTATTATATCTTGTATCTGCCAAGCAATCATGTCACCCAGTAGGCATACCAGTGTTGCTCAAAGTGGCAAGAAAATGTTTAAGCATTTATTAAGTCTTAGAATTAACGAAGAAAAAGATATTAGACAAGACATAACCTGTGGCTGTAATGAAGTGTTACTTTGTACACATAAAAAGATGTAAACAAGTTTGTGACTAACTTACTGACTGACTTACTGAATGACTTGACTGACTGAATGACTTGACTGACTTGACTGACTGACTTACTGAATGACTTGACTGACTGACTTACTGACTGACTTACTGAATGACTTGACTGACTGACTTACTGAATGACATGACTGACTGACTTACTGAATGACTTGACTGACTGACTTACTGAATGACTTGACTTACTGTCTTGACTGACTGACTGACTTACTGAATGACTTGACTTACTGTCTTGACTGACTTACTGAATGTCTTGACTGACTTACTGAATGTCTTGACTGACTTACTGAATGTCTTGACTGACTTACTGAATGTCTTGACTGACTTACTGAATGTCTTGACTGACTTACTGAATGTCTTGACTGACTTACTGAATGTCTTGACTGACTTACTGAATGTCTTGACTGACTTACTGAATGTCTTGACTGACTTACTGAATGTCTTGACTGACTTACTGAATGTCTTGACTGACTTACTGAATGTCTTGACTGACTTACTGAATGTCTTGACTGACTTACTGAATGTCTTGACTGACTTACTGAATGACTTGACTGACTTACTGAATGACTTGACTGACTTACTGAATGATTTGACTGACTTACTGAATGTCTTGACTAACTTACTAAATGTCTTGACTGACTTACTGAATGTCTTGACTAACTTACTGAATGTCTTGACTGACTTACTGAATGTCTTGACTGACTTACTGAATGACTTGACTGACTTAATGAATGACTTGACTGACTTAATGAATGACTTGACTGACTTAATGAATGACTTGACTGACTTAATGAATGACTTGACTGACTTACTGAATGACTTTATTAAAGTTAGAGACACTCAGTACAACTATCGACTTCAGTTCCAGAATCTCTACTATCCACCTCAGCCTAGTAGGGCCACAGCATAACTCTCCACCTTCATCACAATCATCCACAAACACCAGCACCCACAATTTAAGGTAAATACTATTATTTCTGTTACATTTGTAGTCTTAAGCAGTAAAAACAACATAATACATCACGATAATGAACTACAATTACATATTCTCTTTTATATTTGTAAGATCTGTTGGTCTAAAAAAACTTGTTTGGCTTTTTGGGGACTCTCAGGACTGTAACCCTATTTTTCCCATAAGTTATTTTAATTATCTAACACAATTTTACCTAACACGATGTTGTCAGGACCGTAACTACCGTGCTAAATGAGGGTCTACTGTAAATAATGTCAACCCATTCATGACTGCATGTTGGAATGGAGGTGACGTCATTCGTTTACTCTTGAACATCGCAAAAGAATCGAACATTTCTGCTAATTTGAGCTCAATTTCAAGGTACAGTGGACCCTCGGTTAAAGGCCGTTCCAGTTAAAGGCCAACTCGGTTAGAGGCTGGTTTTCGGCTCCCAGTTGAGGCCGTTTTCGGTTAAGGCCGTTTGGCTCCCGGTTAGAGGCCATATGGATGCATCCGTCCACGGCGGGGGCCGCTTTGCTTCAGTTTGCCTGTATCTCTCGGTGCGTGAGGAAGCTTCTGCTCATTCATCCAAACATTTTGCTATAATCCATTGTATTGGTGGTTATTTATCAAGTGCAACTGCGAAATAAGTCACCATGGCCCCAAGGAAAGTTCTTAGTAAAGTTCCTTTGGTAAAGAAAGTGAGAAACATGATAGAATTCAAGGCAGGCAGGCATAGAGGCAAGGAGAGTAGCAGGCATGCAGGGAGTATATAGCAGGCATGCAGGGAGTATATAGCAGGCATGCAGGGAGTATATAGCAGGCATGCAGGGAGTGTAGCAGGCATGCAGGGAGTGTAGCAGGCATGCAGGGAGTGTAGCAGGCATGCAGGGAGTGTAGCAGGCATGCAGGGAGTGTAGCAGGCATGCAGGGAGTGTAGCAGGCATGCAGGGAGTGTAGCAGGCATGCAGGGAGTGTAGTTCGTGGAGTGACTCTCAAGCTGATCCTAGTGGCATTAAAAGACCACAGAGAGAGCTTTGCTACCTGAAGTCCTTATGGAAGGGGATTACCCTTCCAAATACTAACTCCTCCCTCTTTCCTCCTCCCTATCATCCAGAAACCAGCATTAGTCTTCAATAAAGGTATGTAATATTGATTTAATTGTGATTTTTTTTTTTTTTTAATATTTTTGTCTGGAATGGATTAATTGAATTTACATTAATTCTTATGGGGAATATTATTTCGGTTAAAGGCCATTTCGGTTTAAGGCCAAGCTTCTGGAATGGATTACGGCCTTTAACCGAGGGTCCACTGTACTTTTTATCGTGAAACCAATCAAAATCATATCTATTTCTGTAATATATCTTCCATTCTATCAAATGAGACCAAAAAACAACTGAGAAAAAAAATATTAACCAAAAATAATTTATTAATACAAAATAAAAATTATTATAATAATAATAATAATAATAATAATAATAATAATTATTATTATTATTATTATTAATTTAGGGAACTGGAGCACAGATCCAATTCCCTAGATCAAGAGCAAGAGCCCCTCACCAGCGTCAAGGAACCTCCCTTGAGGCCCGCTCGCATCTGGAAATTTCGCTCACATCTGGAAGCAAAAAACTGACCGAGTGACTGCTCGTATCTGGAAAAACTCACACGTGGGGGCACTCGTAAGTAGAGGTTCCACTGTATTCTTACAATCTGCTGGGTAAATTTGTATTTAACTGACTATGTCTATTAAATCAGTTTTCCTACATTTTTATGAACATTCCTGGATTTAGTGGACAAAGTTTGTAAAATCCAGACATATCTGTTATTGCAGTCTGCTGGGTAAATTTATTTTCAGACTTATTCTATTAAATCCAAAAATTGCACATTACTTTTGCAATCATGGAAATTATTCTTATAATTTAGATAAAATGGACAACAGGCTTTAATGGTAACCCCCTCTCCTCCCCCCTAATTAATTCATAAAAGTGATTCGCACTATATTAAAACACAAATTTAAATTCCATATAAATTTTTGGATGAAATGACCCAAATAAACCTTGATTAATTTTAAAATTCATATTTTTTTAAATCCAAAAGGCCCAGATTAACCTCGATTAATCCTAAAATTCACATTATTTAACCCTTAAACTGTCCAAATGTAGATCAACGTTTGTACCACTAGCGCTCCAAACGTAGATCAACGTTTTATTTTTCCTGCCTCCAAATTTGGCACAATTAGCCTGAGATGCCTGGTCAGTACAGAATGGGTCTTAACACTCGGTGTGTGCAGTATTAAAAAATCTGGGACCACTTAGTATCTTGTAGGAGCACCAGTTCAATTGAGCACCAGCTAGAGCAAATAGCGTGGCAAACACCAGGGATTCACTGATGTCATGTCATTTTAACACTCTCCTTTTAAGAGGAAAGTGATGCTGATCCAAAGTTTAGTGGCTGTGAGATGAATGTGGCCATGTGCAACATTTGTGCAACATTCTTTCAGAATGTCCTATAACCTATGCCCTAAGTAAAGAGAAACGATTCTGGAACATGAGTAATACGTATTCGTCAGGCCGACTGGCTGGCTGGCGGGCTGGCTGGCTGGCTGGCTGGCTGGCTGGCTGGCTGGCCAGCTGGGTGGCTGGGTGGCTGGCTGGCTGATTCACTGACTTTGGCTGTCTCTTCATCTGTATCTGTCTGTCTATCTCTGTCTCTATCTATCTCTGTCTGTCTATCTCTATCTGACTCTGTCTGTCTCTGTCTCTCTCTTTCTCACAGGTACACATAAGTACAGTTATCATACATAGTGTAAATTACCTACAATAACCCAAAATCCAGTGCTATACACTGTGCTTGTAGATACAGTAGGGCCCCACTACTTATACGGCAGGTTAGGTTCCAGGCTACTGCCGCAGACATCGCGGAAAGCAGAACGCCATTTTTTCCACTTATAAATGCATATAAATGCCAGATAACAAGTTTACACTAACATATATTAAGTTAGCAACAGAACTAGGCATCAAAAAAACAATAAAAAGTAAAATACACACACAGTACACTCATTATTTACCTCAAAATATTTGTAGTCTTAATGTAGGGCAAAAGGTGAGTAGTATTTATTGTAAGAAGTCAGGTGTAGGTAGGTATGGTAGTCCTCCTGGCCACCCCACCCACACATAATATACTACAACACTTAAAGCACCCTAGAGTGATAAAATGCATATACAGTACACTCATTACTTACCTTAAAATATTTGTAGTCTTAATGGTCTTAATGTAGGGTGAGAGGTGAAAAGTATTTATTTGTAGAAAGTCAGGTGTAGGAGGGAGGTAGGGTAGCCAGCCTGTCCACCCTACCCACACAGAGTACTATGTAAACAAACGGATAAATCGTCTGGTTCATACACGTTCATACAAACACCTTACATTGTGTACAATTTGTCTCCACAGTGGTACAGTAGAATAAAGACCAACACTTCCATTATCATGTAACATCATTTTTAGAAGGAATGATGCTCTGACAAGTTAGTACAGAATAAATGAACAGCAACACTCCCATTCTCATGCAACACACCATTTTTAGAGTGAATGATGATATTATTATTATAATCATAGTAAAAAAGAAGCGCTAAACCCACAAGGGTCGTGAATAGCTATACAGTGGTCCCTCGGTTTTCGCCGAAAATTTGTTCCAGAATGCTGCTCAAGTGCCATTACCGAACGAATTTACTTCCTTAAGAAATAATGTCACGTAGGTTAGTCTATTTCAGACCCCCAAAAATACACTTGCAACAGCACTTACGAAAATACACTTACATAAATGTTCGAGTTTGGAGATGCACGAAAACCGAGGGACCACTGTAGATAAGAGTGAAAACATACAAAAGGAATATTTTTCTACAGTTAAGTAACTGGTGTTTGACTAGAGAAAAAGTAATTCTTCCGACTCTCCTACAAACCGCTTGGTAAACAAACCTCATATTTGTGTTAATTTTTATACTGTGGGTGTATGTGTCATGTTTATATGTTACGTAGCATGTTTAATACATAATTTTGAAAAAAAAAATCCTAGATGGATTAACCCTTTGACTGTTTCGGACGTATATATACGTCTTACGAGCCAATGTTTCGGACGTATTTATACGCCTAAATTCTAGCGGCCTCAAATCAAGCAGGAGAAAGCTGGTAGGCCTACATGTGAGAGAATGGGTCTGTGTGGTCAGTGTGCGCAGTATAAAAAAAATCGGGCAGCCACTGGTGCATTGTGGGAACACCATTTCAGTAGTCCTTGTTCAGCATGCCTAGCAGTAAGAATTATTTGACTCCTTGGCACATCTGGGACATTTCTCTTCCTCAATGATGGTTCTAACACAGATGGAAGTGTCTCTGAAGATAAATTTCATGGTTTTGATGAGTTTGTGACCGAAAGCAATGCCCAGGATACCAGAAGGAAGGAAGGAAGGAAGGAAGAAAGAAAGAAAGTAAGGAAGGAAGAGATGTGAGGAAGGAATGAAGGAAAGAAGAGATGAGAGGAAGGAAGGAAAGAAGAGATGAGAGGAAGGAAGGAGGAAAGGAAGAAGGAAGGAAGTAAGAAAGAAAGAAAGAGAGAAAGGAAGGAAGGAAGAGATGGGAGGAAGGAAGAGATGGGAGGAAGGAAGAGATGAGAGGAAGGAAGAGATGAGAGGAAAAAAGGAACAAAAGAAGTAAGAAAGGAACAAAAGAAGTAAGAAAGGAAGGAAGAAATAAAGGAAGGAATGAAGGAAGAAAGGAAGGAAGGCAGGAAGGAAGAGATGAGAGGAAGGAAGGAAGGAAATATGTAAGAAAGGAAGGCAGAAAGAAAGGAAGGAATGAAGGAAAAAAGGAAGCTAGGAAGGTAGGTATGAAGGAAAGGAAGGAGGTTGTGGATAAGAAGATATGGGTCCCCTTTTGTATTGACAGGATGATAGCAGTGAGGGTGGTGAGTAATGGTATAATATGTCATTTTGACAGCTGCCTTACCCTGACTCAGCAAATTTAGATGTCCCCACACACACACACATAGCTTGGAGCTTTGAAGTGCTAATTGCAGTTGATGGAAAGTGTCTAGTCATTATATATGTGTATATATATTATAGAACAATAGTAATAAACAATTTTTTTTATTGTTGGTTAGTGTAAACAAGTTTTGTAAACAATATAATGATACTAATGTTTGTGCGATTATTGTGTTGCATACAACGAGTGTATATATATACATTGCACCTTACTTTGGTCTCACAGGCCACATAAGTTATGTAAAAAAAATAAAATAGTGAAAAAAACAAGAAACCTACGAAAGGAAGTAAACCAAAGTTTACCGGGTGAGCGGCATTCGCCGCTGTTGCCATACGCGGCTCAATTTTTGCCAACTTTATGCCTCTATATCTCGGTAAATACTGATCGCAAAAATTTTTTTGGGGGATTTAAACAATCAGAAAAAATAATCTTAACATTTTGATAAGAAAAAAATAATTTTTTTTTTTTCGAATATTTCTCGACATAGAATGACAGTTTCAGAGAGGGGCCTCCGACAGTCAAAGGGTTAAAGGAAGAAGAGCGATTGGTGGAATGAGGATGTAAGAGAGAAAAAGTTAGCATATGAGAGGTTTTTACAAAGTAGAAGTGATGTAAGAAGGGAGGAGTATATGGAGAGAAAAAGAGAGGTTAAGAAAGTGGTGAAGCAATGTAAAAAGAGAGCAAATGAGAGGGTGGGTGAGATGTTATCAACAAATTTTGTTGAAAATAAGAAAAAGTTTTGGAGTGAGATTAATAAGTTGAGAAAGCCTAGGGAAAGAATGGATTTGTCAGTTAAAAATAGGAGAGGAGAGTTATTAAATGGAGAGTTAGAGGTATCGGGAAGATGAAGGGAATATTTTGAGGAATTGTTAAATGTTGATGAAGATAGGGAAGATAGGGCAAGGAGGAATAACATCTTATAGGAGCGAGGAAGAACCAGTTGTGAGTGTGGGGGAAGTTTGTGAGGCAGTGAGTAGAATGAAAAGGGGTAAAGCAGCTGGGATTGATGGGAAAAAGATAGAAATGTACAGTGGAGCCCCGGATTTCGTCAATAATTCTTTCCAGATGGCTGTTCGAGTGCCATTACTGAACGAATTTGTTCCCATAAGGACAAATGTAAATTAGATTAGTCTGTTTCAGACCCCTAAAAATACACTTACAAAAGCACTTACAAAAATACACTTACATAATTGTTCGAGTTGGGAGCAGTACGAAATCCGGGGGTCCACTTGGAACCTCCACTAACGAGCACTTCCACGTGCGAGTTTTTCCAGATACGAGCAGTCGCTTGGTCAATTTTTTGCTTCCATACACAAGCGAAATTTCCAAATGCGAGCAGGCCTCAAGGAAGGTTTCTTGACGCTGGTGAGGGGCTCTTGCTCTTGATCTAGGGAATTGAGTCTCATTTTTGTTTGTTGGACTATCTTATTGAAACTTGGGCAATGTATGATGGAAAGGTGTTTCTTAACGTACACAGAAAATTAAAGAAATCGAACCATAAATAACGGAGTTCACTTCCCAGTATTAGCCGCCCCTTAGCGGCATATTTTCGTATGGTTTTTATAGTTGCATTCTCATTTTTTTGGTCTCATTTGATAGAATGAAAGATAGTATATTACAGAAATAGATATGATTTTGATTAGTTTCACAATGAAAAGTACCTTGAAATTGAGCTCAAAGTCGCAGAAATGTTTGATTTTTGCCGATGATCAAGAGTAATTAGTACGTACGTACTAATTAATAATAATAATACGTAATAATAATAGTATGTATAATATGTATAATATAATAATAATAATAATAATAATAATACAATAATAATACAATGGACCCTCGCAATTCGAACACTCCAAAACTCACCCTCATTCCAGAATGCTGTTCAAGTCCTGTTACCAAACGAATTTATTCCCATAAGGAATGGTGTAATTAGATTAGTCCATTTCAGACCCCCAAAAATACACTTATAAAAGCACTTACAATAACAATAGCGAGGGTCCACTGTATGTATAATAATAATAGTGTACATGTATAATAATACGTAATACCCCAATGAAAATAAGTCACTCTGTCTGACTTTTTTTGGGTTATCCTAGGTTCTCTACACATATGCTGCTATGTATGATAATCTATGTAAATGTATTTATGTATACCTGAATAAACTTACTTACTTACTATAATAATAATTATAATAATAATATGCATGTACAGTAGGGCCCCGCTTTTCGGCGTTTCGTCTTTCGGCATTCCGTTCATACAGCGAGTTCAAATTATGACCAAAACTTTTGTATACAGCGAGCGTCTTTCAGATACGGCGCGCGCCACCCGGTTTGTTTACATTTTCCGTGAGCACATCTCTCAATTATGTAATCATCACTCTTGGGCACATTAAATGTCCAATTTTACGTCAATATAGACATTTTCATTAATCCATCTATGATATATTCTTCAAAATTATATGAGAAACACGTTACATAGCATATAAACATGCTGTTTATATGCTATGAGGAATGGTGCAGGCGGAGGAAAACATTACGTAATACTAATAATAATCACTCTTCGCACATTAAATGTCTTATTTTACGTTAATATAGACATTTTCATTAATCCATCTATGATATTTTCTTAAATTATAAAAGAAACACGTTACAAAGCATATAAACATGCTGTTTATATGCTATGTGTTGCCGGGCGGAGGAAAACATTACGTAATATTAATAATAATCACTCTTGGGCACATTAGATGTCTTATTTTACGTTAATATAGACATGTTCATTAATCCATCTATGATTTTTTCTTCAAAATTATATAAGAAACATGTTACATAGCATATAAACATGCTGTTTATATGCTATGGTGTTCGGGCGGAGGGAAAACATTACGTAATATTAATATTAATCACTCTTGGGCACATTAAATGTCTTATTTTACGTTAATATAGACATTTTCATTAATCCATCTATGATTTTTCTTCAAAATTATATAAGAAACATGTTCATAGCATATAAACATGCTGTTTATATGCTATGGTGTTCGGCGGAGGGAAAACATTACGTAATATTAATAATAATCACTCTTGGGCACATTAAATGTCTTATTTTACGTTAATATAGACACTTTCATTAATTCATCTATGATATTTTCTTCAAAATAATTAAAAAAAACGCGTTACATAGCATATAAACATGATACATACACCCACAGAATAAAAATTGACAAATATGATATTTGTTTACCAAGCGACTTTGTAGAAGTCTGAAGAATTACGTTTTCTCTAGTCAAACATTGAGGGATAACTGTAGAAAAATATTCCTTTCATATGCCTTCACTCTATATATAGTTATTCAAGACCCTTGTGGGTTTAGCACTTCTTTTTTATTATTTTTTTTATTTATTAACACATCGGCCGATTCCCACCAAGGCAGGGTGGCCCGAAAAAGAAAAACTTTCATCATCATTCACTCCATCACTGTCTTGCCAGAAGGGTGCTTTACACTACAGTTATAAAACTGCAACATTAACACCCCTCCTTCAGAGTGCCGGCACTGTCTTCCCATCTCCAGAACTCAAGTCCGGCCTGCGGTTTCCCTGAATCCTTCATAAATGTTACTTTGCTCACACTCCAACAGCACGTCAAGTATTAAAAACCATATGCCTCCATTCACTCCTATCAAATACGCTCACACTGCTTGCTGGAAGTCCAAGCCCTCGCACACAAAACTTCCTTTACCCTCCCTCCAACCTTCCTAGGCCGACCCCTACCCCGCCTTCCCTCCACTACAGATTTATACACTCTCGAAGTCACTCTGTCTCGTTCCATTCTCTCTACATGTCCAAACCACCTCAACAACCCCTCCTCAGCTCTCTGGACAATCGTTTTGGTAATCCCGCATCCTCCTAATTTCCAAACTCCGAATTCTCTGCATTATATTCACACCACACATTGACCTCAGACATGACATCTCCACTGCCTCCAGCCTTCTCCTCGTTGCAACATTCATCACCCATGCTTCACACCCATATAAGAGCGTTGGTATAACTATACTCTCATACATTCCCTCTTTACTTCCATGGACAAGGTTCTTTGTCTCCACAGACTCCGAAGTGCTCCACTCACCCTTTTCCCCTCATCAATTCTATGATTCACCTCATCCTTCATAGACCCATCCGCCGACATGTCCACTCCCAAATATCTGAATACATTCACCTCCTCCATACTCTCTCCTCCAATCTGATACCCAATCTTTCGTCACCTATTCTTTTGTTATCCTCATCACCTTACTCTTTCCTATATTCACTTTCAATTTTCTTCTTTACACACCCTACCCAAATTCATCCACCAACCTCTGCAGCTTCTCTTCAGAATCTCCCAAAAGCACAGTGTCATCAGCAAAAGCAACTGACAACTCCCACTTTGTATTTGCTTCTTTATCTTTTAGCCCAACACCTCTTGCCAAGACCCTCGCATTCACTTCTCTTACAACCCCATCTATAAATATATTGAACAACCACGGTGACATCACACATCCTTGTCTAAGGCCCACTTTTACTGGAAATAGTCCCTTCCCTCCTACACCTCTAACCTGAGCCTCACTATCCTCATAAAAACTCTTCACTGCTTTCAGTAACCTTCCTCCTATTCCATACACCTGCAACATCTGCCACATTGCCCCCTATCTACCCTATCATACGCCTTTTCCAAATCCATAAATGCCACAAAACATCTTTACCCTTATCCAAATACTGTTCACTATATGTTTCACTGTAAACACTTGGTCTACACACCCCCTACCTTTCCTAAAGCCCCCTTGTTCATCTGCTATCCTGCTTTCTGTTTTACTCTAATTCTTTCAATAATAACTCTACCATACACTTTACCAGGTACACTCAACAGACTTATTCCCCTATAATTTTGCATCTCTTTTGTCCCCTTTGCCTTTATACAAAGGAACAATACACGCTCTCTGCCAATCCCTAGGTACCTTACCCTCTTCCATACATTTATTAAATAATAGCACCAACCACTTCAAAATTATATCCCCACCTGCTTTTAACATTTCTATCTTTATCCCATCAATCCCAGCTGCCTTACCCCTTTCATTCTACCCACTGCCTCACGAACTTCCCTACACCCACAACTGGCTCTTCCACACTCCTACAAGATGTTATTCCTCCTTGCCCTACACGAAATCACAGCTTCCTGTCTTCATCAACATTTAACAAATCCTCAAAATATTCTCTCCATCTTCCCGATACCTCTAACTCTCCATTTAATAACTCTCTCCTATTTTTAACTGTCAAATCCATTTGTTCTCTAGGCTTCCTCAACTTATTAATCTATGTAACTGTATTTGTGCATCCCCTAATTTTTTACTACAATTCGTGGTACTGACGATGGTCACTCCTTTTTATGTGTTTATTTTAAATGCTTTGTAAGTGAATTTTTAGGTTCTAAAAGGGCTTATTAAATCATTCTATGGGGATAAATTTTTTTTGAATTGCCACTTGAACAGCATTCGGGAATGAAAAATATCGTATATACCTATATGTTGATCGCTGAATGGCCATCAAAACAGTTACATTTTGGACATATGTGTAGAGAACCCAGGATAACTCAAGAGTGTCTCCCCCCTTTGTATTTTGGGGTTCAGGGGTCGAGACAGCTCCTGGCCCCGCCTTCACGGGCCTACTAGGCCCCTCTCTCTCCCCTGCTCCATGATCTATCATCCCCGCTTGCTGTGTATATTCCTCCACTACATCATTGCCAACTATTACATTTCCCCTGACTACTCTATGGCTGAAAATTTTCCTAACATCCCTTTGACTCATCTGAGTCTTCAACTAACTCTGCTGGGAGCTAGTGCTGCGGGGGATTCCCAAGTTAAAACCTATGATAATTTACCCTAGAGAATCCTGGGGCCTAAAGAACTACAAAAGGTAGCCCCCCTTTTAATTAAAAACCAAATTTAAAAAGGGATGACACGATCTTTTCATAAATTGGTTCAGATTTTTTTAAGCCAATGTTAATACTTTAAAGTAAGTAATAAGTGTCTGTTGTTCTTACTTTTTATTTTTTTTAATGCCTAGTGCTATTGCTAACTTAATAAAGTTAATGAATTTTTGGTTTCGGGCATTTATATGCATTTAAAGGGAAAAAAATGGCGTTTTTGTTTTGGGGGCGATGTCTTTTAAGGCATAGCCTGGAACCTAACCTGCCGTATGGTGGGGCCCCCACATAAAAAGTTAGATGAATCAAATTCCCAAAAAAAACCCACCACCTCTATAACAAACATTGCCAAAAAAACGGATCACAAAAAAGAAAAACAACCGGGCAACACCCAGCATCCTTAAATCCTTTAAAAAAAAAGGCCCAATATGAAAAAAATACAGGGGGGTCTAAAACAGAAACAAAAAACGCTCCCTATCTACCCTTACCAACCTGATAAAAGGGGGAAAAAAAAATTATATTATGAGAAAATTTTTAATAACAAAAAGGTTTTTAAAAGCCCTGGAAAACCCTATCTGAAATTTTGGGGAAAAAAAAAATTCCAAGAACAAAAAGTGGACCCCCCCCGGCCCCCGAAATCAAAAAAATTATGTAAGAAAAATTTTTAAGTGCTGGGAAGTTTTTTTTGGGGGTCGAAATAGATAACCTACATGACTTTTTTTGGAAAAAATTTTCAATGGCATTGGGAGGGGGGAAGGGGTTTTTTGTTGGGGGGGGGCCCACTTTTACCATCAAATTATCAAATACAGCGAACCCCTCTAACTGACCCCAGCAAACAGGCTAAATGTTTTTTTTCCCACCAGGGGAAAGAATCTAGCGAGTAAAATTCAAGCTCAAAAAACAAAATCTAACTGACTAACCCCCCTTTTCCTCCCTAATACGCTATTCCTAGCCCCTCCAACCCAATAGAATTCCCCAAATCAACCCCTTTTAAAAAAAGGGAGGGGAATAAATACCTACCCCCTTTTTTTGTACAAAAAAGCTTCACATGTACTGTCCCAAAAATTGCAACACCCCAATAAACCATTGAAACCTCAACTTTTATCAATTTAAAAATAGGGTCCCCCCATCCATGGAGGTGATCAAACAACTTTAATAATTATAAACCCAAAATCTAATTTACCACTGTTTTTCCCAAAAAACTTTAAAAAAATTTAAATTTATAAACAGATATTTCCCCCCTCCCCTAACCCAATATCAACCCCAGTCAGTTTGGATTCAGGCCAACAAAAGCACAAATGATGCCATTATAAAATGCTAGGTTAAATTTAAACCCCGAAAGAAAGATTCCCCCTGGGGATTTTTCATTAATCTAAAAGTTTTTTTATACAGTCGATCATTTTTCTCACAAAGGAATCCACATTGACACCCCCTTTTAAAATTCCCCAAACACACATAAAAAAAATTTTCCCCCATAAAAAAATCTCAAAGACAGTAGGCATATTATCTAAGATACGCAAATATGTGCCTCAATGCTCTCCTTTGCACTATATCACTGCTCATCTCCCCATATTCACTTATGGAATCTGTGTATGGGGGATAAAAAATTAAACCCCCTTTTAGACCACTCATAACCCAGAAAAAAGGGTGCAGCCGAATGATAACAAATTCTCACTCTAGACAGCATATTTTCCCCCCAATATTAAAAAACCTAAAACTACCACCAAAAAAAAAATTCACACTTTTTTTTTTTGCCTACTCCCCTACATAGAACTCTCTTTCCCCAATAAAAAACCCCCCCCCCCAAAAATTAAAACCCCCCCCAAATTTGAACCCATGACCATAAAAGATAAAATAAGATTTCTTGGGGTTTTTAACCCCCGGGGGTTTTGCCACCCAGGATCCCCAAAAAAGTCAGGGGGCATCGAGGACTGTCTGTCTTATTTCCTTTGGGGGGGCCTTAATCTTGTCCCCGGGGTGCACCCACACCAGTGGGCTAACAACCCAGGTACCTATTTCTGCTGAGGGGGAACATGACAACAGGTGAAGGAAACACGTCAAATTTTTCCACCCGCCGGGTCAAACCCCGGGGGCCCCTGTGTGGGAAAAAAATTTTAAAAAATTTTATGAAAAAAAGCCCCAGAATCTGGAACCATTACCAGGAAATGCAAAAAAGATTTTTTCTGAAAATCAATTTAGGACTCTACTCAAAAACCACCTAATTACCCAAAAATAAATACTCATTTTTTTAAAATTTCTTTCTAATATGGAATGTTATTTTCCTAAAAAAAATTTTTTTTTCCCCATTATTTTTCCCCCCTAATCACCCTATACCAAATACTCAAACTGTAAGTTACTTAAAAAAGCTCAATTTAGGACTCACTAAAAAAACCCCCTACTCACCCAAAACTAAATAATTCTTTTCTTTAAATTGTTTTCCCAATATGCAAAAATTTTCCTATAAAAAAAATTTTTAATTTTTTACTATTATTTTTTTCCCCCTTTCCCCTACCAAATACCAAACTGTAAGTTACCCCCAAAAAAAGCTCAATGTTATTTTCATTAAGATACTAAATTTTTACTATTTTTTTCCCCTCCTACTAAACACTTGTTTCAATGTTATCATCATTTTTTAATGAACAATGTATTATCATCATATCATTTTTTAACGATCTACCAATACAATCCCCCCCTTTTTCTCTAATATTATGTTCATAGTCTATAAGCCATTAGATTGTTTTTTCCCCCCCAATGCCAAGGCATGCCAGAGGCTCTCTTTGCACTTCAATTAATGATTGAAATTTAAAAAACCCCATGTACACGAGCAAAGAAATAAAATTGTATTGTAATAAATTGTTTGAGCATGCCACCACGAGATGGCGGGTTTTAAAAAAAAAGCCCAGCGGGTTTACGGATTTTTCCTCACGGGTGAAAAGGAATTGTAAGTTTATTCAGGTATACATAAATACAGTTACTGTACAAAATTTTCATAAAAAAGCAGCAGAACCTAGGAAAACCCCATAGAATCTAGGAAAACCCCAAAAATTTTGGTGTTTTCCTTACTGTAGAAATTTAAATGTACTTTGGGGTTAAGTGTATCACCCAAGAAAGTTTCAAGTGGTCATGCATTGGGGTATGTAATGACGCTTGGGATAAGTCATTTCCGGGGAAAAAATTTTAAAAAAAGGGGGAAAAGGAAAAAAAACCCTTTGGGGGGTTCCCGATTCTGGCATCTCTTCTCCTCTGTTAAAAAACTTTATCGCTGGCTGACCCCCAGCCTTTTCCCCTCCCCGTACTTTCTCCCTTTTTTTCTTATCCCCCTTGTTTCTATCCTAAAAAAAAATTTTTTTTTAAAAAAAAACTTACAGAGAATGGGGGGTTTTTAAGAAAATGAGCCGTATGGAAAAAAGCAGCAAATGCCGCCACAGTAAACTTTTTTTATTTCCATTCGTAGATTTCTTTTTTTTTCACTATTTTCTTTTTTTTTAACTTTTTTGGCCTGTGAGACCAATGTAAGGGGGGAATGTGGGTACCCCCACCACGAGGGTTTCCCCCCTAACAATTATGTAAGTGTATTTTTTTTGGTCTTTTTTAAATGTATTTTGGGGGTCTGAAAAGGATTAACCTTTTTTTTATTATTTCTTATGGGGGAAAAAATTTTCCCTTTGGTATCGGGCTTTAAAAGCCGGCTGGAAAAAATTTTGCTCAAAAGAGGTACCACTGTATATCCTTTTTCCGTTGTATGCAACACAATAAAGCATAAACATTAGTATCTTTTATTGTTTACAAAACTTGTTTACACAAACAAAAAATAAAAAATGTTCATTATATTGTTCTATAACATATATAAAAAATGTACAGTCACTGGACATTTTTCCCAGAACTCCTGCAGCTTGTGGAATTTTTGAAACATGGGTATATGCACAGTGGTGTTTTTTTCACTCACACATAAAACGAGTGCTCCCGCATTTTTGTGGGGGTTTTGGGGTTTTGTTTACAGACAAAACACCTTTTGGGGCACTTTTTTTAAAAAGGGGAGTGCCCGGGAGTTAGGGGGGAGTGATCACCAGGCCTCAGACGAGAGGGGGTTTGGGTTTAAATTTTTGGGGGGCGGGGCAATTGGGGTGTTGCCCTGGTATTTTAATATTTTTTCCCGATGACTGACAAAAAAATTACTATTTTTGGGGTTTTTGTTGGTCTTCAACTTGTACATGTTATGCATTCAAAAACAAAATGTCAAGAAGATGGAAAAGAGTTTTTTTAATTTTAAAAGGGCAAAACAAAAACCCCCAAATGCATGTAAATTTGCCCCCTACCCCATATTGAGGTTGTAGTCCCCCCATGATGGTTTTAGAATGGGTTCATTGGTCTCTCCTTTTAGCCTTCCATTTCCTACCATTTCGTGTTTTGGGAAATGATGTCAACAATGACATCACGTTTTTTTGACCGAAAGCCATGATGTCATTGGCAGCAAACACCTGCACTTCCCTCTTTCAACTGCCAGCGTTGAACCTAGGCATATGTTTACATTTCCACGCACTGTCCCCCACACGCTGTCATGTTCACCACATGAAATCACGAGAAAGGGGTTGTGTAACCCTTATCAGTATATAATATATGTCCCCCCCCAAGATATAATAAAATAATAATAATAATAAAAATTTTCCCCTTTTTTACTACAAGAAAAGTACAGGGGATACGGGGCCCCCTTTACATAAAAAAAATACTACTATATAGAAAGCCCCGTTATGCTGGGGTTTTGGGGGGGGTTAGGTCAGTGTCCATACCACACCAGTCATAACAACCCCGGACCCTTTTTTCTGAGGGGGGAAAATAGACAACAGGTGTAAAGAAACACCCCCAAAACCCCTAATCGAACCCGGGCCCCCGCCGTGTAAAACAAAAACTTTAGCCACCAGACCACCAGAGATACCCAATAATTTTCCGGGGACATATCCTGCAATGTTTACCCAGTTTAAAAAATTATATCCAAAACCAGACCACTTTTGCAATCACAAGTACAAATAACTTTATATCAAAGCGTTTCCTCTTTTTGGTATATCCCTGTTGAATGACAGTCTGCCTTTTGAACAAAATCAAAGACTCATCAATAACAAGTTTCCCCAAAAAGGGGGAAAAAAATAATTTTTTTGTTTCATGCATAAACTTTTTCCCCTGATTTTATAACCTGTCATTTCTGTCAGGCCTTGTTTTGTCTGAGAAGTGTAACATAAAACAGTATAAAAAATGATTCACTGGTATAATATAAACAAAAACCCCGGGTTTAAATCAGCCGGGCCCCCCCCGAAAGGGACAGTGTTTATACAATGGATAAGCATTTTTTGGGGAAAAAAAAAGGGACATCTCTGCCACAGTTGTGTCCTTCCACTGGTGTAGCCGTGCCCTTTGGGTGAAAAAATTTTGTTTCCATGGTGTCCCCTTGTAGGGATTGTTTTCCCCCGACAATAATGTCCATCAGAGGTTCATCAAGAAAAAAAAGCTTCCCCAGTTCAGGGGATTGTTCCAATGTAAAATTTTTTCAGTTTTCCCCAATTTTTGTTTCATAAAAGTCATGGGATTGGGAAAAAAATTTTCCCTTTTTCTGAATCCCAGATGCGGTCTGCTGGTGGGTACTGGATTTTTACAGGTGGTTGTGGTTGGGAGGTTGTGGTTTTACGGGGTTGTGGGAAACAGGTTGTGGTTGACAGGTTGTGGTTGTGCAGGTTGTGGAAGGGGGGGGTGGTTGAGGGTGATTGTGGCTGTGCTGAGTTAGAATGGGGGGGCAGTGTGGCCCCGCTCCTGGTGCCACATGCCTCATGCCACCGCCAACACCACCCCACCACCCCTCCCCACGAAATTTGCATCCCCATTGTAAAAAATTTTCATCTTCACTATCAATTCGGGGAGGCCAAGAGTTGTACTCCGAGTTTTTCCCCTTTTTTTGGGAAAAGCATATGGCACCCCCCCCAAAAAGCATTTTGGGGCGACATACTCCCCTTAATTGGGGAATATTCTCCTCACTGTCGCCACTAGAAGTGTTTTTAAAAGTTTTTAAATCACTGTCATCATCACTACACGCCACATCAGAGTCCTGTACACGGTGAAACATTTTCCCCCTTTTCCGGCAGGTGAATTTTAATGAGACGCCCAGCACCAGATGTGGAAGGGTTTTTGGGGGCATCTGGGGTTTTTTTTTTACTTTTTTTATCCGGGGACTGCTTTTGGGGGCACCCCCTTTTTTTAAAACCCTGGAATTCACCCCTTTTATTGGCACTTCCATCGCTGTTAGGGAAATATCACTTGGGAAAGAAGATTCCCAAATTTTTTGGGGTAGGGCCCCTTTCCACAGGCATAGTGAACAAGGGCCCCAAACAGGTCCCAAAAACAACCCCCCCAGTCCCCCATTTTTTCATACTGTTCCCCCTTTCTTTACCAAAGGGCTGGCACTAGGGGCTTTTTTTGGGCCCCCGGGGGCTTATTTAGGTCAAACCCCTAAAAAGGCCCAAAAAAATGGATTTGAAAAAGTTTTATGAACTCGGGGTAAAGTTTTTTAACCCCAAAAAATGCTACACTGCATGACAAGTATGGGCGGCCCGGGCTTTGTGTGCAGGGGGGGGGGGTTTATACAGGTTCTGTACCACCGAGAAAACGGGGCCAATCGACGAAAACAGAGCCAATATTTTCCAAAAAGTTGGCCAAAACCCAAATCAGATAATGGAGATTTAAAAAAAAGAGGGTCCACTGTACATAGATTATCATACATAGCAGCATATGTGGGAGAACCTAGGGTAACCCAAAAGTCAGACAAAGTTACTTACCCCTTGGCCCCCCTTTTAAAATTTTTTTCTTTCAAATGTTTGGCCTTTAAAAAAATTTAAAATTCCTTAAAAATGGTAAAAAAAAAGGATAAGTCCTTTTTAAAAAAACCCCAAAATTACCCCTTACCCCCAAAAACTTTTTTTTAAAAAAAAATTAAAAAGGGGTTTTTTTGGGGACTTTAAACCGGGACCCAAAAAAATTTCCCCCGGGCCAAAAATTTTGGAAAGAAAGGGGAAAAAAAAATAAAGGGAAAAAAAAAATTTTGGGAAAAATGGAGGAGGAAGAGAGGGGAGAAGGGCCCCTTTTTCAGTGATTCTAAAAATTTACATTCTAAAGGCCCCCCCGACAAAAAATTTGCACCAGCCAGCATAAAGGGAGCTTTTTAAAAATGTGTTTTTAACATAGAAAATGAGGGCACGAAAATTAACTCCTCCATTGTTTGTTTTTTGGGAAAATAGGGACACTGAGACCAGAGCCACCCCCCCTGCCAACATCTCCTCCAAAGTTAAATATTTCATTTATAAATTGTGAAATAAAAGGGAAAAGAAAATTCCCTATTTTTTTTGTTCGAAATGCCGCCCCAAATGCCATTACCAAACGAATTTATCCCCCCTAAGGAATAATGTAAAATTTGCCTTTAAAAAAATAAAACTTACAAAAAATTTTTAAAAAAAACCCCCAAAAAAAGGGGGATTTTGGGGGCCATCGTAAACCCAGGGACCACTGTATTTTTTTTATTTTGTTAAATTTTTTTGAATAGGGTGGTGGCTTTTCTGCAGCCGACCACCACCACGGCTTATGGGGGGTGGCCCTTACACCCCAACAACAACAACACCTACCAGTCCTTACACTCATAAACATGTTTTATTCATTCTAGAGTTTTTATTGTTTTTATGTTATTAATATTGTTTATTATGTTTTAAAAGATGAATTTTCTAGAAAATAAGCTGTAGGGTTGATATTGTTGTCATATTAAGGGTTTTTTTGTCCTGCCTCCAAACAAAATCTCCTACCCCTTTTCATACGCCAACAAGAAACTTCAATAAAAGGGCAAACTGATTTAACTGTTCATTTATCAATTAAAATTAGTGCTTTTTATTTATTTCTATTGTTTTTGTAAAAATTTTAGTACAGTGAAACCCCCTTTTAAAACCGAAAACTATAATTATGTAAGATAATATTGTAAGTGCTTTGGGGGAAAAATATTTTTTGGGGGGGTTTTAAAAAGACTAACGCCTGAATTTCTTTGGAAGTAAAGTTTGTAATGGCACTTGAG
>WNWK01029479.1:0-24376 GCA_009830355.1 Cherax destructor | reverse complement strand
ATCATAAGATTTAGTGTGATTCTATAAGTAAACTTAAAAATAGAACAATGTAAGTAGATTTAAGAATAGAACAATGCAAAAGGAGTTCTTGGATTATTGCTATATAGGAAAGCATGTGACATGTTACAGTACTGTTATCTACATTTATTTTATATAATATTACATCCAAGAACTGTTTTATGCAAAACTAAAACGGATTGCAAACAAGCCATACCACGGGCTGGGATTGAACTCGTGGCGGGTAAGTAGTAAACACCAGGCCAGCTGCGTAAGCCACTGGGCCAGCTGGCTACAATAAGAGTCATCCAATAGAGAGGTTAACACAGGCCCCACCATAGAGAGGTTAGCACAGGCCCCACCATAGAGAGGTTAGCACAGGCCCCACCATAGAGAGGTTAGCACAGGCCCCACCATAGAGAGGTTAGTACAGGCCCCACCATAGAGAGGTTAGCACAGGCCCCACCATAGAGAGGTTAGCACAGGCCCCACCATAGAGAGGTTAGCACAGGCCCCACCATAGAGAGGTTAGCACAGGCCCCACCATAGAGAGGTTAGCACAGGCCCCACCATAGAGAGGTTAGCACAGGCCCCACCATAGAGAAGATAGCACAGGCCCCACCATAGAGAGGTTAGCACAGGCCCCACCATAGAGAGGTTAGCACAGGCCCCACCATAGAGAGGTTAGCACAGGCCCCACCATAGAGAGGTTAGCACAGGCCCCACCATAGAGAGGTTAGCACAAGCCCCACAATAGAGAAGTTAGCACAGGCCCCACCATAGAGAGGTTAGCACAGGCCCCACCATAGAGAGGTTAGCACAGACCCCACCATAGAGAGGTTAGCACAGGCCCCACCATAGAGAGGTTAGCACAGGCCCCACCATAGAGAGGTTAGCACAGGCCCCACCATAGATAAGTTAGCACAGGCCCCACCATAGAGAGGTTAGCACAGGCCCCACCATAGAGAGGTTAGCACAGGCCCCACCATAGAGAGGTTAGCATAGGCCCCACCATAGAGAGGTTAGCACAGGCCCCACCATAGAGAGGTTAGCACAGGCACCACTGTGACCACAAAGGCAAGTTTTCACAGATGACTCTCCCGCCAGTGTCGCCGTGACGAGCTCTAGCTCTAGTCCCTTCAAAGCCGTCATTACGATTTCATGAGTCATGATGACAGCTTTGAGGGGACTAGAACTAGAGTTCGTCACTGCCAAGCTGGCGAGAGATTCAGCTGTAAGAACTTGCATTTTGGTCACAGTGGGATCTGTGCTAACCTCTCTATGGTGTATAAATATGACTAATTAGATAACTCTTATTGTAGCCAGCTGGCTACAATAAGAGTTTTTCGACTCACCCGCCACGAAATCCCTTCCGTGTTATTTTTTTTTCTAAAACATGTCACTACTGTTATGTGTACGGTGTATCACCCATGTGGGTTTACCGCTTAGTTCTGATTGTTATAATAGTAATAACATGCAAGAAATATTAAATAAATAACTGTTTCAAGCAAGAAATTTTCCATACAGGGACTGTTAATAATGAAAACTTTTATATACAAGAACTATTATATACAAGATTTGTTATATGAACTGTTATAAAATCTGCTATATTCGAGAGCTGTGTCGTATCAGAACGGTTTCATACATGTTCTGTTTTAGTGGTGGACAGTTGTGGATGGGAATGATACACATGATAACTTCTGGATACAACTACTGTATAATCTGTTTAGTAGTTTTTTTTTTTGCATTTATAACCCGGGGGGGGGAGCAAAGGTGTATTGTTTATAGCAATATAGAAATGAGCTTTTTAAGTCGTTGACATGATAAAGCCCTACACAGGGCGAAACGTTTTCACAGTAAACACTTGCTCTATGCATGAGTCTTTTGTTTCTTCATCTATAACCATATTTCTTTTATATATATTACAGAAATACGTATAATAGGTACACAAGGTAGAGCGAACGGCACAGTTTTTTTATTTGAAGATTTAATGGAAAGTTATAAAATTGAACTAGATGGTATTTAGGTCATTCTCGAAGAAAAAAGTAATGCGTGGAAAAATGAGAGATATTTGTTTATCAGGAAAACGAGAACATTTATTTTGACTCTAGTCTTAGTCATATGGTAACCCATCAAAACAACAGTTGCCTATTTGGGAGAGGCTTACCGATTCACCCGGCTCAAAGTATATATATCATCATAAAATGGGATATGTGGATGTAGCGATTATTATGGTTCACCATATTATAAACCACGGAACGGGTGTGGGTTCGAATCCATGGCGAGTGAGTCGTAAAGTGAGTGCGTAAGCCACTGGGCCAGCTGGCCCAGTGGCTTACGCACTGGCCTGGAGTTTTACAATTCACTCTTCATGGGTTCAAACCCTACCCGTTCCGTGGTTTATTTGCAATCGTGTTATTATGATTTCGTGAACCATATTACTGACGAATGCAAAAAATATGGAGCAATTTATAGCATATTTGGATTCGAAAATGGCATATGATAGAGCGGATATGGAAGCGATGTGTTATTTAGTACACATTTACATAGAAGACGTTGAATGTTAACAGCAGTCGAGTTTTATGAAGAGAGTGAGGTTTATGATAGAGTATTTACGAAACAAGAGAGTTTTTTCCTGTTAAAGTGAGCTATGGACAGGAATGAACGATGTAACCTTATTTGTTTGATAAGTTAAATGGTTTTGCTGTAAGAATGTTAATGCTAGAATCTTCGGGAAGGTTTTTGAGATTAAAAGAAAATGTCTCGTATAAACTGGCTATTTTTTGGGTTGAATATAAGGTGTGTTTCATGGTTCACTGACCACCTACCATCATCATCAGTAAAAGTCAGGTGTAGTTTGTGGGTGGCAGCGAGGTGTAGTCTGGGGGTGGCAGCGAGGTGTAGTCTGGGGGTGGCAGCGAGGTGTAGTCTGGGGGTGGCAGCGAGGTGTAGTCTGGGGGTGGCAGCCAGGTGTAGTCTGGGGGTGGCAGCCAGGTGTAGTCTGGGGGTGGCAGCCAGGTGTAGTCTGGGGTGGCAGCCAGGTGAAGTCTCGTCCTTATCTGCCTTCCTGTTAACTTGATATTTTTATAGTTCCTTGATAATGTGAGAAGTCACGAAAGTGCTTGGAATTTCACTACTTTTTCACAGTGGTTCCCTGTGGTTTAGCGCTTCTATTTGATTATAATAATAATAATAATTCACAGTGGTTGTTCTGCATATTGTGATATCACCTGTTTACTGTGATCTTATTGCATAAACTGGCTATTGTTCCAGTGGTTCTTTGCTAGTGCCAATACATTTGTAGATGTCATTATACAGTGTATATTGTGATTAGTTTAGGCAGTCTCCCGGGAAGCTTGGTAAACTCACCACGCCCTAGACCACTAAACTACCAACGTTAAGTTGCCGGGTGAGAACACTAGACATGTTTTCCCTAACGCGAGCTGTATGACCCCTGTGGTTTAGCGCTTCTTTTGATTATAATAATAATCCCCTAACACGGGGCAAAGTCGGGAGTGATAAGTTTAGAGACTAATATCATTCATTATGAAAATGTGTTCGAATGGCTTTTAATACCATCCCTTTTCAGAAAATTAAACACGTTCTTAATGTATTTAATGTAATTATGTGTTGTGGGGTTCTTTTCATAGATTTGGTAATATTAACAGACGATGAGCTTGGGTTTTGGTAGCGTTTAATGAGGCGTTGGATATATGGGAGCTGAGAGCCTATGCCTGTGTGTCTGTCTTGCACTGAGTCTGGGTGGTAACTGAACACTAGGCCGCCTGGCGCTGAGGCATTCAAAAGGCAGGCCTATCATTGGCTGATGCCAGATCACATGGGCAGAGGTTGGAAATCACGTGAACAGCCGTGATGCAGCCGTTATAAGTACAACCCGTACAATTAAATACATTCTTAATGTCCATTTATAATACTGTTCTAATTTCAGGTAGATTACTCGTATTCGCCCTTGACGAATGGATGCTATTTCAATGCCTTTAGTGACCCAGAGCCAAATTGGTTTGGTTGAAGCGTAATGAGTTGTCTCAGTGAGAACACCTCAGATAGCGGCTCAAGCATCGAGGCAACGTAGAGTGTTGCCCATAGCAAGAGGCCTATTTCCACATCCATTCATTGTCAGAGCATAGAGGGATGCTCCAAAGAAAAAAAAAAGATATAATTTCGTAGGGAATCAACCAGCCAGGAAGATATTGATGAACCTTGTGATCTTCTATAAGAGTCTCTGCAGCATCCCGAAGAAGCTATATTAACCATCTCTTTTAAGTGCTGAGGTCATATCCTAATGCCACCTGGAGAGCCAGACTGGAACACAATAAATTGTTTGTAAATATCTTATTCATTCATTAACAGAAGTTCCACAGTGGGTACAGGTGTTACAACTGCTAGAGCCTTTGTCATAGTGTTTTTCTCTCAGTGCTTCAGTAGTCTCGTCATCCTTAGGGGCAACTCTATCTTCCCTGGTGATTTTTTTTTTATTTTTTTGATCCAACTGTGTTGCCATCTTCATTTCTTTTCTAATAAGGATTTTGGTTTTCTTGCTTCAGTGGAACGATTTACTGGGTCTGCTTCTCCTCTCTTTCTTGTGTTGATGGGGACTGCAGTTCAAGCTTGTGTTGATGGGGACTGCAGTTCAAGCTTGTGTTGATGGGGACTGCAGTTCAAGCTGTTATCTTTGGGGAAATCTGCTAATGATTTGATGAACGACGAGGCTAGTGACTTACCACCTCATGCTAGGTCTGCTAGGCAGACATTGCCAAATAGTAGCAGGTAGTGTCGTGCATTGATGGTAGGTGGAATATCTAGGATAGTCCAGACTTAGTTCACTTTTCTAAGGAGGTCTGTGAGTTTTCCAGAAGTGTGTGGACAGCTTCTTTGGAAATGTATGGTAGGGCTCTAGTAGTTGCTTTGATTTTATTTATGATATTGTCTGATGGGATGAGATCTATTGTAGTGTGTACAGGCACTGAAAATGGCTGTGGATCATTACTTTCTAGGAAAGACATCCTAAACCAGGGTAGCCACTGTGTTTGTCAGGAAACTGTTAGTGCTAAGACCACGAAACTACACACAGGATATACTCTCTCTCTCAACACTGCTAGCTGCTCCATTTCCTTGGCTCACTGATTCCTACTCATCTGCTGAGCCTAAGTTCCATTCCATTCTCATTTCGTGTTTCTCTTTGTCTCTGTTAAAATATTAAGCCTGTCTGCTTCCTGTCATATATCTTACTTCATTTTTGTGACATGCTAAGAGTATGTTACAATTTATTTGGCGTAGGTCACACACAAATACAGCCATGCCCTCCAGACCAAGGAACCAGGTGCTATGGGTATTAGGGGTAGGAGCCCCCTCGTTATGCTAGCAACTTGGTTCAACCAACCAATGACAAGGAAGCAAACCAATGTTGCAAAGCGATGTGGTACACTCATGAATCAACATTGGCAGACTTACCTCCAAACCTGGTCGAAGACAGTTCTCACCGTGTCTCTTGATTACCTGGAGAGGGTTTAGGGGGTCAACGCCCCCGCGGCTCGGTCTGAGACCAGGCCTCATGGTAAATCAGGGTCTGATCAACCAGGCTGTTACTGCTGGCTGCAAGCAAATTGGCGTACGAACCACAGCCCGGTTGGTCAGGTACTGACTTTAGGTGCCTGTCCAGTGCCTTCTTGAAGACAGCCAGGGGTCTATTGGTAATCCCCCTTATGTATTGCTGGGAGGCAGTTGAACAATCTTGGGCCCCGGACACTTATTGTGTTGTCTCTCAGTGTACTTGTGGTTCCCCTGCTTTTCATCGGGGGAATGTTGCATCTCCTGCCAAGTCTTTTCCTTTCATAGGGAGTGATTTCCGTGTGCAAGTTTGGTACCAATCCCTCCAGGACCTTCCAAGTGTATATTATCATGTATCTCTCTCGCCTGCGTTCCAGGGAATACAGATCAAGGGCCTTCAACTGTTCCCAGTAATTTAGGTGCTTTATCGTACTTATGTGTTCCGTGAAAGTTCTTTGTACACTCTCCAGGTCTGCAATGTCGCCAGCCTTGAAGGGGGCAGTTAGTGTACAGCAGTATTCCAGCCTAGAGAGAACAAGCGATCTGAAGAAAATCATCATGGGCTTGGCGTCCCTAGTTTTGAAGGTTCTCATTATATACAAATAACCCGCACATAGAAGAGAGGAGCTTACGACGACGTTTCGGTCCGACTTGGACCATTTACAAAGTCGGACCGAAACGTCGTCGTAAACTCCTCTCTTCTATGTGCGGGTTATTTGTGTGTTGTTCCAGTTACGGTATTGTGCTTTTTTTTGTTGTTCTCATTATCCATCGTATCATTTTCCTAGCATATGAGGTAGATACATTGCTGTGGTCTTTAAAGGCGAGATCCTTTTACATTATCACTCCCAGGTCCTTCATATTTCTTTTTCGCTCTGTTGTATGGTTAGAATTTGTCGTATACCCTGATACATTTTTAATTTCCTCAAGTTTTCCATATCTGAGTAATTGAAATTTCTCCTCGTTGAACTTCATATTGTTTTTAGTGACCCATTTGAAGATTTGGTTTATGTCCGCTTGGAGTCTTGCGGTGTCTTCGATGGAGGTCACTGTCATGGCAATCCGGGTGTCATCTGCAAAGGAAGACACGGAGCTATGACTTACATCTCTGTCTATGTCAGATATGAGGATAAGGAATAGAATGGGAGTGAGTACTGTGCCTTGTGGAACAGAGCTTTTCACTGTAGCTGCCTCGGACTTTACTCTGTTTACTATTACTCTTTGTGTTCTATTTGTCAGGAAGTTATAGATCCATCTACCAACTTTTCCTGTTATTCCTTTATCACGCATTTTGTGCGCTATTACACCATGGTCACATTTGTCGAAAGATTTTGCAAAGTCTGTGTATACTACATTTGTGTTTTGTTTATCCTCAACAGCATCCAGGGCTTTATCATAGTGGTCCAGGAGCTGGGACAGGCAGGAGCGACCTGCTCTAAACCTGTGTTGCCCTGCTTTGTGTAGTTGATGGGTATCTAGGTAGTTGGAGATCTTGCTTCTTAGAACCTTTTCAAATAATTTTATGATATGGGATGTTAGTGCTATCGGTCTGTAGTTCTTTGCAATTGCTTTACTGCCACCTTAGTAGAGTAGGGCTATGTCTGTTGTTTTTAGTGTGTGTGGGATGACCCTTGTGTCGTGCTCCATGTCCATAGAATGCTGAAGGCACGCGGATGAACACGGAGTTTGTTGAGTCTGGACCTGGGGCAGAGTGCATGGGCATGTCATTTATTGCCTTTTCAAAGTCTTGTGTTTGCATGGCCTTACTGTACATATCATCTGTATATATTCTACATACGTTACCTGCTGTTTGGTGAAGAAAATATAAGTACAGTGGTACCACGGATTTCGTACTGCTCCCAACTCGAACAATTATGTAAGTGTATTTTTGTAAGTGCTTTGTAAGTGTATTTTTAGGGGTCTGAAACGGACTAATCTAATTTACATTCGTCCTTATGGGAACAAATTAGTTCGGTAACGCCACTCAAACAGCCTTCTGGAACGAATTATTTACGAAATCCGGGGTACCACTGTATTTACTCTCTGCTGCTTTTATACTCGTTCCTTGTTTCTACCTTGGTTATAGTACTACAACCAGGTGTTCAGGCCACTAGACTACACATGTGTTCTTAATCATTTCTCTCTCTCTCTCTCTTGTTGTTTGCTTTAATTTTCTCATTCTCTTCTGCTCTCCGCATGAACCAGATACGTGATCTGGCAAGAAGGCAACAGCGGCACTTTCCTGCTCCATGGAATATTACCCATTCCAAACTAACATTCCTCCATTTCCCCCCCAAAAAGCTTCTTAAATCACAACCAAAGCTTCGCCTTAAAGCCAAACATGATGCCTTAAACTGTATTGATAACTTACTCACACAGAACATTCTTTCTCAATTTTTTGTTGATGGTTCTGTTCACCATACACTGGTGCAGCTGGTAGTGCTGCTGTTGTCATACACTGGTGCAGCTGGTAGTGCTGCTGTTGTCATACACTGGTGCAGCTGGTAGTGCTGCTGTTGTCATACAGAGTGATGGCTCTCTTAAAGAAATTGGAGCACGCATCAATAACTGGGCCTCTACCCTTCAGACAGAACTGTTTGCCATAATATTTGCACTCAAATGCTTCCATGTAACTGATTTTCTGGCATCTATTAATGCTCTCAACGTAGTAAGTATAAATTATGGCATGCTTGCGTCAGAAGCCAGACACAGGTATGCATAATGGTATATTACAAACCATTCTGGAAAAATATCCTGACTTTGCTCACTGTAAATAAAGCTAATATTTACATTAATAACTCATTACGATTGTGTTTGGGTGTACGCATGTGGATGGTTCATTATCTTTGTAACTTGTTCAGCTATCAAAACTTTGGGGCCCAGTTCCTGGACCCTTTATGTACCTAAGTAATCTTTTTGACTACCGCCCTCAGGATGGGTATGGGGTGCATAATAAAGATATTAAACTAACTGCCTCTTCCATAAATTTGCTGAATTTCTCCACGAACAACTTCTCTTGCTACTCAATCAATTTTTCTCCATTTCCTTCAGCATCTTTGCTCAGGTTACAAAAAACACGTTCCTAATAAATTCCATTTGTTTCCCCCATTCTTTTCAACACACCATCACGACCTCCTCCTCTTATTTACTCATTCTTCTCCACGATTCTTAATGAGTCTGAGACTATCCCTACCTGATATCTAATTATTTATTTGGGATGGAGTGGTATGTGTAGTGGTATGCATGAGTGTTATGTATGAGTAGTATGACTGGTAATGGTATGTGGTAGTGGTATGAGGGGTATGTGGTAGTAGTAGTTGTATGTGTGAGAGATATGCAAATGTGGTAGTGTAAATGGCTTGTGTGAGTGGTATGTGGGAGCAGTAGTGGTATGTGGTAGTGGTATGTGTGAGTGGTATGTGTGAATGGTATGAGTGTATTTGTTTATGTACTCTCTACGTTGTACTCACAGACTTGTGTTTGCATAGATCGAGTTCCACTTCCTGACCCCGCCCCTTAAACTGCAATTGCTGGCATTATTGGTTCGTGGTCTCGTGGTCTCTTGGCACTGTGTATTGAGTTGGTTAATGGTGTTTAAAGGCTATTCTCTACACTACCAATCATGTAGCTCGATTTCTAGCTCACACACACTGAGGTCAGTGGTCTCGATCCCCGGTACGAGTGAAAACATTAAGACGTGTTTACTTAAGACACCTGTGTCCTTGTTCACCTATCAGTGAAATAGGTACCTGGGTGTTAGACGACTCGTGTGGATCACATCCTAGGGACATAATTGACTTAATTTGCCCGAAATGCTCTGCATAGCCGTTACCCGGACGAGAAGTCGAAAATCTAAATTATTTTTTTATGACCGAGACTCAAAAGTTTGGTCAATTCAAAAATCTCTGATATTTTCCTAACACCACAAGATAAATGACAATAAATGGTAAGAAGTCCCTGGGACCCAGGCCCAGGGACTTCTTACCTCATCTTCTTATCTTACCTTAACTTCTTATCTTTTTTGCACACTTTCTCTGCTCTCTCTTTCTCTTCCGAATCACAAAAGGAACAGGAATTATATGTCTGTCACAATACCTCTTATTTTATCCTGGTCCCCCTACATTAGTGATTCCTTTTAATCTTTGCATAGACAAGGTTTGTTGCCTCAGGCAGGTGCCTGATTGCTGTGGCTGGTTCTTTCCCTGATCCAGCTCATATTTCTGAAACTGACTTAGTAGGCACTCCAGTGGGAAGACTTTGTCTATTTCTGCAATGTGAATAAGAAGGATTATGTTTCTGTACTGAGAAGTGTTGGGCAGGTTCTTTCCTCAAGGCATGATAAACTTTATGATTGTAGGTTTGTTTTCAATGCTGACAAATAATTTATGTTTTTTTTTTAACCTGATTCAATGACTCAGTGGTGGTGGATTGGCACTTCTATGTTGGTGCCTGTGAAGGTCACATGCCTAAGTATGTTACATTGTGGCTTCTACCCGGATATGAGCTCATAAGTTTGAAGAAGCAGAACAAACATCTGCCAGGTCTTGAAGGATAGTCTGATGATTAGTAATTCTGGTCCTAAACAGGCTCTTGATCTCCTCTTGTAACGTGGTGACCTGGTGCAGAATGCGCTTAGCAATGGTATTCGAACCAGTGGCATAGTTTCCCATTGGATGTATGTTGAAAATGGTATAGAATACCGACACGTTGATGAGTAAGACATATGTGCAACAGTTTGGATTTTTTTTTGTTAAAAGTTTCGCCAACACAAGAGGGGTTCTTTAGTACTGAGGCTGCTACACTACTGCCTCTGTATTTGACTGAAGATGCCTACTGTGTATGCGAAACTTCCCATTGGATGCATAAGCAAGAGAGTGAGGAGGATATTCGACTTCTCAATCATGGGGTGGTCGTGGTTCTTAGAATTAAAGAAAATAACTATGGCACTTATTAACTAAATAATGTTGATCTTAATCACTCTGAATGCGAAAAAGATTTAGGAGTTCTAGTTAGCAGTAATCTAAAGCCGAGACGAGAGTGTGTAAGTGTTCTTTATAAAGCGAGTTCAATTCTTGGTTATATTTCAGGTTATACTCCAACGCTATGTATCGTTGGTTGAGCCTCATTTAGATTATGCTGCACAGTTCTGGTCACCGTATTACAGAATGGATATAAATGCTCTGGAAACCGTACATAGATGGATGACAAAGTTGATCCCATATATCAGAAATCTTTCATATAAGGATAGACTTAGGGACCTGAATCTGCACTCTATAGAAATGTGTAGAATTAGGGAAGGGGATAGGATTGAAGTGTATAAATGGAAAACAGGACTCACAGCAATGGGTTCAAGTTGGAAAAAATAGGAGATGTGTTCGGTGTTATACTCACCCCAAGATCCTTTTCCATGAGTGAGGCTTGTAGTCTTTGGCTCCCTAGACTGTATTCTGTCTGTGGTCTTTTTTGGCCTTCCCCGATCTTCATGACTTTGCACTTGGCGGGGTTGAACTCAAGGAGCCATTTGCCAGTAACCTGTCCAAATCCCTTTGTAGTCCTGCCTGGTCCTCCTCCGATTGAATTCTCCTCATTTACTTGACATCATCTGCAATCAGAGACACTTCTGAGTCTATTCCTTCCGTCATGTCATTCACATATACCAGAAACAGCACCGGCCCTAGGACTGACCCCTGTGGAACCCCGCTCGTCTCAGGCTCTTACTCCGACACTTCCTCGGGTACCATGACTCTCTGCTGCCTTCCTGTCAGGTATTCTCTGATCCATTGCAGTGCCTTCCCTGTAATACCTGCCTGGTCCTCTAGCTTTTGCACTAATCTCTTGAGTGGAACTGTGTCAGATGCCTTGTGTGTGTGTGTGTGTGTTGCTATGAAAGATAATAACTTTCCTAGCCGTGTGTAACTATTTTCTTAGTTGTGGATAACTTTAACAGTTGTCGATAGCAACTTTCCCAGTGTGGATAACATCTTTCCCAGCAGAGGAAAGCAAGTTTCCCAATAGTGGATAATAACTTTATCAGCCACGGATGACAACTTTCTCAGTAGTGAACAACTTTGCCCTTAGTGGATAATAACTTTCCAGACAAAAGATAACATTTTCCCAGCAGTGATAACAGATTTACCAAAGGTGGATGACAACTTTCCAGAGAAGTGGGGTTGAAGACAGCTCTCATATTGGTGGATAACAATTTTCCAAGGTGTGGATGACAACACTGGCTGACGGTGATTATAACTTTGCCAGACATGGACGATAACTTTACCACACATGGACGATAACTTTGGCAGACATGGACGATAACTTTGCCTGACGTGGATGACTTTGTCAACAAACTCACTCTTTCTTACTATGGTTACTGTCTAATGTTTCTCTTAGCGTAATTTGTTTCTAATTTCTTCAAGTGGCCTTCATCTCCTGAGTCGCGAGTTCTGCCCATGAAGGAATGCCAAGCAGCCCATGTCCGCCCACGAGGACACACCTCGTAGCCCATATTCACAAAGAAGGATAAGAAACATAGCCTATTTCCACGCATGAGAAGGCGCAGCAGTGTTTAATAACAAAGTATTTATTCTTCCTCTACCTGCTCTGCCTTCTCCACCTCCGCTTACTGTCTTTCTTCTTCTTTCCCTTCTCCTATTGCTTTCATCTTCCGTCGTCCCATCACACGCAGGAACAGTCAGTAACTGTTCAATATCTTCTTTCATCAATATTCCAATCACACTGAAGCCCTCCATACATCAAAGTGAAGCCCCGAAGCCTTCCAAGTAACACTCTCAGCTAGCAGGCTTCCCTCCTCGTCTTCCTCCACCTCCCTCATTCATCTCCATTACAGAGAGGATGACAAAAATAAAGTCCGCCCAAGGTTCAGCTGGGACCTAAATGGCCAGAGCAACACTTCATGGCATCTCCGAATCGCAGAAATCTATTTATTGTCTCTATGTTCTGTTTATACATTCACTGATTTAGTTGTGGTATATATATAAAATATTTACTGATTTATTAGTTTATTTATAAATTCTTTCTATCTAAAGGATTTTTAGATAAACAAGAGTGTGATCTCTACGTCTTTTGTAATGCTGATCGATTTTTGTAATGCTGATCGATTTTTGTAATGCTGATCGATTCTCTCGCGCTAAATAGGCTAAAGAAAGAGTTTGTGTGTATTGTTTACATGCATAGAGATGTTATCTTGCTTCAGCTAATTTCAGGCATAACCTTTGCAGTATCATAATTATGCATTATTTTGAAATGTGATCATTCTTTTAATATTAACCAATACACAGACAAGTTAAAGGGTAAAACTGTAGCCATCAAGGTGGTAATTATAAATTCAAAATCTTCTGTTTCTAGGAATAAGATATCACCGATGGAGTAAAAAATTCTTGAGAAGAATAATCAATTAGGCTGCTGATGGCTGCCAGTCATGTTGTTTATTGGTTGTCTACGATAACTATCTTTGACATTTCTCTGGTCTTCAAGCCAAGACTAAGTACCACTAACGAACGTAATTATTTTATAACCTTCATCTTACGAGCGAACGATTTGTGAAACCAAAGTTTGGTGGTCAAGGTCGCTTTCTGACGAATGTACTTATTGTATTAACTTTTTACCAGCTTAACACTTACCACTTTTGACCCTATGTTCATTAAATGATTGAGGGGTCGGTGAAAGGGGTCCACAAGGGTCGGTGAAAGGTGTCCCCAAGGGTCGGTGAATGGGGTCCCCAAGGGTCGGTGAAAGGGGTCCCCAAGGGTCGTTGAAAGGTGTCCCCAAGGGTCGGTGAAAGGGGTCCCCAAGGGTCGGTGAAAGGTGTCCCCAAGGGTCGGTGAAAGGTGTCCCCAAGGGTCGGTGAAAGGTGTCCCCAAGGGTCGGTGAAAGGGGTCCCCAAGGGTCGGTGAAAGGGGTCCCCAAGGGTCGGTGAAAGGGGTCCCCAAGGGTCGGTGAAAGGGGTCCCCAAGGCATCTCATTTCATGGACAGAAATGCTTCATGGAGGATTTATATTTGTAACTGACATGTTTATGTGCCGTTATTTCATCTAGTTGAAAACTGAGAATATGGACAAAAACTAAGGAATATTTATAAGGTTTGATCCGCACAATGCAGTATTATCAATCTCTTCTGTGACCTAAGATGATTGATAGTGTACATTAGTTATCAACAAGAGTGAGGTCACTACATTTTTTCTGTGTTGAACTTTTAATATTATCAGATATCTTTTTATGTTGTTCCTTATACTTCTCTTTTCTATGAATCGTCGGAGCATTTCTCCATTAATTCTTATGCTCATCCTTGGCAGTCAGAATGTCCAACTACAGTTGTATTTATTCCGGTGATTTTCGATGATTTTGTTTCTTACGTGATTTGTACAGATTCCTTTTTGTTTTCTTGCTATAACAGATTTCCATGCCTACACCTTCTCCCTGGCGGCAATATATACTTATGAACTCTCTTTTTTTTTGGTTGAGTTTTTTTCCTCATCTAATTCGTATGTATTCTCAATATATCCCATTATGTTATTTATTATTTTCTTTGCAGTACCACTTACCTTTACATTTTTTCAAGTTAGATACCTCGAATTGGTGGGGGCAGATAACATCTCTCCCTGGGAGAGAGAGCAGAGGCACTTCAATGGATCAGGGGATACCTGACAGAAAGGAAACAACGTGTGTTTGTACATAAGGAGGTGTCAGAATGGACGCAAATATCGATTGGAGTTCCACAAGGGTCAGTCCTGGGTCCGGTGCTGTTTCTTGTATAAGTGAATAAATTGACGGAAAGGATAGAGGTGTCCCTGTTCGCAGATGTGAAACTCATGAGCAGAATACTAGCAGACGAGGGATCTGGAGAGGCTGCAAGCCTGGTCCGGCAAATGGCTCTTGAAGTTTAACCCTACCAAGTGAAAAGTCATGAAGGACAAAGAAGACCGCAGACGGAGTACAGCATAGGGGGTCAAAGGCTGCAAAACTTATTCAGGGAAAACTATCTTGGAGTGAGCATTATACCGAGCACATCTGAGACGCACATCAATCAAATAACTGCTGCAGAATATGGGCTCCTGGCAAACCTAAGAATAGCATTTCGACATCTAGAAAAGGAGTCATGTACGACACAATTCACCGTGTACGTCAGGCTCAAATTGGAGTATGCAGCACCACTATGGAACCCACACCAGGACAAACACGTCAAGAAATTGGAGAAAGTGCAGAAGTTTGAAACAAGACTAGACTATAAGGCGAAGGATAGGACAAACATGATAAAGACGAATAAAATACTGAGAGGAATTGACAAGGTGGACAGGGACAGAATGTTTTACGGATGGGACTCAAAAACAAGGGAACACAGATGGGAGTTAGAAACCGAGATGATTAATAAGGATATTTGGAAGTATTTCTTCAGCCTTAGAGTTGTCAGGAAGTGGAACAATCGGGAGAGCGAATTAGTGGAGGTAAGATCCACACAGAGCTTTAAGAAGAGTTTCGATAATTCTCTTGGTATAGGGAGAGTGAGGACCTAGTAGCGACTAGCATAGAGACTGGGACAGAAACCAGAGCTCGATCCCTGCAACCACAAACAGGTAAGTAAAATTAGGTGAGTACACACACACACACACAGGAAGTGGAATAGTTTGGGAAGCGATGTAGTGGAGGCAGGCTCCATACATAGCTTTAAGAAGAAGTATGATAAAGCTCATGCGCAGGGAGAGTGACCCAGTAGCGGCCAGTGAAGAGGCGGGGCCAGGAGCTATGATCGACCCCTGCAACCACAACTAGGTGAGTACAACTAGGTGAGTACACACATAAAAGGAGGAAATAAAAGCAAGAATGAAAAAGGGCAGGAGAACCCAGACTCAGGAGGAAGAGCAATTACAACCTCCCTCAGAACCACCTACAGAAGGCCCTCAACTTCGACAACCCCAATGCAACCAAACAATCTAACCCAAAACCCACATGCCGTACCCACAGCCCCCACCACAAACTCCATCTTCACAGCAACCCCCCCATAGTTCCTCGCAAGGTCTCCCACATCCCCCCCCCCAACGTACCCCTCCCCCAAACCACAGTATTAGAAAAGAAGTTGAAAGTTTGGTACACAAACGCGGATGGAATAACAAATAAATGGAAGTGGAATGAAAGAATCAATGAGACGTTCCCAGACATAATAGCACCCACAGAAACATAACCATTGGGGATGATAACAGACGCAATTTTTCCACTCGGATAGCAGATCCTGAGGAAAGATAGAGGGAGCAGAGGGGAAGGAGGAGTTACACTGCTCATCAAAAACAGAGGGCATTTGATGAAATGGAAGGAATGTACATAATGGGCGAAAGAGACTATATATAGGAACAATTTAGTCTAGGGGCTCTAAGGTGGTAATTGCAGTGATGTACAACCCGCCACACAACTGCAGGAGGCCAAGAGAAGAATATGAAGAGAGCAACAGAGCAATGGTGAGCACACTAGCTCAAGTAGCCAGAAGGGCTCACACAGGTAGAGCAGAGTTACTAGTTATGAGTGATTTCAATCACAAGGAGATTGACTGGGAAAACCTGGAGCCCCATGCGGGTCCCGAAACATAGAGAGCCAAGATGTTGGATGTGGTACTGGAAAACCTCTTGCATCAACATGTTAGGGACACTACCAGAGACAGAAGGGAGGATGAACCAGCAAGACGGGATCTCGTGTTCACCCTGAGTAGCTCGGACATTGAGGACATCACATATGAAAGGCCCCTTGGAGCTAGTGATCACGTGGTTCTGAGCTTTGAATGCGTAGAGTTACAAGTAGAGAGAGTGACATGAGTAGGATGGGAAAAGCCAAACTACAAAAGGAGGAACTACACAGGCATGAGGAACTTCCTGCAGGAGGTTCAGTGGGAAAGAGAATTATAAAGAAAATCAGTAAACGAAATGGTGGATTACGTGATAAAAAAAATGCTAGTAGGCAGGGGAAAGGTTTGTTCCCAAGATCAACAGAAATACTGGGAAGACCAGAACGAGCCATTAGTTTACCCAAAGGTGTAGGGAGGCAAAAACTAAGTGTGCTAGTGAATGGAAAAAGTACAGAAGAAAAAGGATCCCAGGAAAATAAAGAGATTAGTCGAAGGGCCAGAAACGAGTATGCACAGATAAGGAGGAAAGCCCAGCGACAGTACAAAAACAACATAGCATCAAAAGTCGAGTCTGACCCAAAACTGTTGTATAGTCACATAGGAAGACGACAACAGTCAAGGACCAGGTAATCAGGCTGAGGAAAGAAGGTGGGGAGTTCACAAGAAACGACTAAGAAATATGTGAGGAGCTCAACATGAGATTTAAGGAAGTATTTACAGTGGAGACAGAAAGGACTCCGGGAAGTCAGAACAGGAGGGGTACACCAAGAAGGAATATACCAACAAGTGTTGGATGAAATACACACAACTGAGGAGGAGGTGAAGAAGCTGCTAAGCGATCTTGATACCTCAAAGGCTGTAGGACAGGACATCTCTCCGTAGGTCCTTAGCCAGGGAGCAGAGACACTATATGTGCCACTAACAACAATCTTCAACACATCCATTGAAACTGGGTAACTACCTGAGGTATGGAAGACGGCAAATGTAGTTCCCATTTTTAAGAAAGGAGACAGACACGAGGCACTAAACTATAAACCAGTGTCCCTGACGTGTATAGTATTAAAAGTTATGGAGAAGATTATCAGGAGGAGAGTGGTGGAGCACCTAGAACGGAACAAGATTATAAACCACAACCAGCGAGGATTCATGGAAAGCAAATCCTGTGTCACAAACCTACTGGAGTTTAATAACAAGGTAACTGAAGTAAGACACGAGAGAGAAGAGTGGGTAGATTGCATTTTCTTGGACTGCAAGAAGGCCTTCGACACATTTGCTCACAAGAGATTAGTGCAAAAGCTAAAGGATCAGGCACGTATAATAGGAAGGGCACCGTAATAGATCAGAGAATACCCGACAGGGAGGCAACAACGAGTCATGGTACGTGACGAGGTGTCAGAGTGGGCGCCTGTGACGAGCGGTGTTCCACAGGGGGCCTTCCTAGGACCAGTGCTATTTTTGGTATATGTGAATGACATGACAGAAGGGATAGACACAGAAGTGTCCCTGTTTGCAGATGATGTGAAGTCAATGAGGATAATTAAATCGGATGACGATCAGGCAGGACTACAAAAAAACATGGACAAGAAGCTTGGTCCAGCAACAGGCTCCTCGAACTTAACCCCACCAAATGCAAAGTCATGAATATCGGGGAAGGGCAAAGAAGACCGCAGACAGAGTATAGGCTAGCTAGGTGGCTAAAGACTGAAACCTCACTCAAGGAAAAGGATCTTTGGGTGAGTATAATACCGAGCACATCTCCTGAGGCACACATCAACCAGATAACTGCTGCAGCATATAGGCGCCTGGTAAACCTGAGAATAGCGTTCCAATACCTCAGTAAGGAATCGTTCAAGACTCTGTACACCGTGTACGTCAGGCGCATACTGTAGTATGCAGTACCAGTTTGGAACCCACACCTGGTCAAGCATGTCAAAGGAATGTTAGGAAGTATATATTTAGTCATATAGTTGTCAGGAAGTAGAATAGTCTTTCTAGTGACGTAGTGGAGGCAGGAACCATACATAGTTTTAAGACGAGGTTTGATAAAGCTCAAAGAGCGCGGAGAGAGAGAGAGAGGACCTAGTAGCGATCGGTGTTTAGGCGGGGGCAGGAGCTGTGACTCGACACCTGCAACCACAAATAGGTGAGTACACACGCATATATATTCATTACTCGAACATTTCTCTTACAACTTTGCATTTCTCACACATCTACATTCTGAACCCTTTCCCCAGTACATTATTCCCTAAATCTTTCATCTATTTCCATTAACAGTTTTCCAATGAATTAAGAATAATTGCAACTGGCTGTTGTCTCCCTCTGTCTCACCCTCAGCAGCTCCGTCTGTCTCACCCTCAGCAGCTCCCTCTGTCTCACCCTCAGCAGCTCCCTCTGTCTCACCCTCAGCACCTTCCTCTGTCTCACCCTCAGCAGCTCCGTCTGTCTCACCCTCAGCAGCTCCCTCTGTCTCACCCTCAGCAGCTCCCTCTGTCTCACCCTCAGCACCTTCCTCTGTCTCACCCTCAGCAGCTTCCTCTGTCTCACCCTCAGCAACTCCCTCTGTCTCACCCTCAGCACCTTCCTCTGTCTCACCCTCAGCAGCTCCCTCTGTCTCACCCTCAGCAGCTCCCTCTGTCTCACCCTCAGCACCTTCCTCTGTCTCACCCTCAGCATCTTCCTCTGTCTCACCCTAAGTAATGGTAGCACTCAAAGCAATGGTAGCACTCAAATTAATGGTAGCACTCAAAGTAATGGTAGCACTCAAAATAATGGTAGCACTCAAAGCAATGGTAGCACTCAAATTAATGGTAGCACTCAAAGTAATAGTAGCACTCAAAGTAATGGTAGCATTCAAAGTAATGGTAGCATTCAAGGTATTGGTAGCACTCAAAATAATGGTAGAACTCAACGTAGTACTCCAGATGTTGGTAACCCTAGTACCTCTTAGCACACTGCTAACAACCACTTGTTCAACTCATCTCTGAACTACCATCAATATCTAAGTGATTTTGTCACGTACGGTTCACTGCAAATTTCTGAGTTAGGTTAAGTTAAGGAAGGTTAGGTTATTAATTTATGTTAGGTTACCTTAGGTTAGGTTAGGTTACCTTACGTTAAGTTAGGTTAGGTTAGTTTAGGTTAGGTTAGTTTAGGTTAGGTTAGGTTAAGGTAGGTTAGGTTAGGTTAATTTAAGTTAGGTTACCTTAGGTTAGGTTAGGTTAGTTTAGGTTAGGTTAGGTTAGTTTAGGTTAGGTTAGGTTAAGGTAGGTTAGATTAGGTTAGGTTAAGTTAATTTAAGTTAGGTTACCTTAGGTTAGGTTAGGTTACCTTAGGTTAAGTTAGGTTAGGTTAGTTTAGGTTACGTTAAGGTAGGTTAGGTTAGGTTAGGTTAATATTAGTTAGTTTACCTTAGGTTAGGTTAGGTTAAATTATGTTAGGTTAGGTTAGGTTAGATTAGGTAAAGTTAAGTTAGGTTGCCTTGGGTTAAGTTAGGTTAGGTTACCTTGTGTTAAGTTAGGTTAGGTTACCTTGGGTTAAGTTAGGTTAGGTTACCTTGGGTTAAGTTAGGTTAGGTTACCTTGTGTTAAGTTAGGTTAGGTTACCTTGGGTTAAGTTAGGTTAGGTTACCTTGGGTTAAGTTAGGTTAGGTTACCTTGGGTTAAGTTAGGTTAGGTTACCTTGGGTTAAGTTAGGTTAGGTTACCTTGGGTTAAGTTAGGTTAGGTTACCTTGGGTTAAGTTAGGTTAGGTTACCTTGAGTTAAGTTAGGTTAGGGTAGGTTAATTTTTCTGTCTGTAAAATTATTATCAATTATAATATAACCTAACGAAAAAAAATATATAAATATAAGATAAAGGCAATGAAACGTTGTGGTGCGTAAACTGACATAACTACGTCAGATTTTCATTGTCTAAGACGCCTTCGTCAGTCACCTCTTGACTGTCTTTGCAACAGTGAAGTGGCGATGTCTGTTATCACGAGGACTGACTAGCTTGCTAGAAGTCTTCTCCAGTCTCCTGGTGTCAAGCTGTTCTGAAACTTACTACGGGGGTAATATTCAGGAGTCGTATTCGTGGATATTAATTATAGGTCATATTCCCAGATCATCCTCGTGGGTCGTCCTCGTGAATGAATCAGTCTTAGCAGTCATCCTCGTGGGTCGTCCTCGTGAATCAGTCTTAGCAGTCATCCTCGTGGGTCGTCCTCCTGAATCAGTCTTAGCAGTCATCCTCGTGGGTCGTCCTCCTGAATCAGTCTCAGGAGTCATCCTCGTGGGTCGTCCTCGTGAATCAGTCTCAGCAGTCATCCTCGTGGGTCGTCCTCCTAAATCAGTCTCAGCAGTCATCCTCGTGGGTCGTCCTCCTGGATCAGTCTCAGCAGTCATCCTCGTGGGTCGTCCTCGTGAATCAGTCTCAGGAGTTATCCTCGTGGGTCGTCCTCGTGAATCAGTTTCAACAGTCATCCTAGTGGGTCGTTCTCGAGAATCAATAAGACCATGAACCTTGGAAGAAATTTTTTAAGTGAATAATTCTTCACTTAAAACAGTTACACATAAAGTAACACACAGTAAAACGCACATACATGTACACACACACACTCGACCCCTGCAACCACAATTAGGTGAGTACACACACACTTGTCTGTATTGGTTGACACTTTAGAAGAAGTAATATGAGTAACTCACAGGGGTAAAATAAAGCTATTAATTATGAGTGATTTCAACCACACAGAAATATACTTATATAAATGGGACCCACATGGAAGGCTGGAAACCTGGAGCTAAAGCAATGGAAGTAGTAGAGAAACTATTATGTGACAGCAAGTCAGAGGTACAGATAGAGAGAAAAAAAAAGAGACAGATTGTAAATAAAGTTAGGAACCCAAAACCTAACCTTGTCAAACCCTGTGTGAAAGAGGGAGAGAGAGAGAGAGAGAGAGAGAGAGAGAGAGAGAGAGAGAGAGAGAGAGAGAGAGAGAGAGAGAGAGTAGATTAGCCAGTAAGACTGGATATAATATTTCTTACAAGAATGTTTGATATAGATAAAAAAGAACACTAGAGCTCGTGAACACTAGGTATCAAACAATACTGATTTTCTAAAACATAGTTGAATTCAACCTTGATAGAAAGTCATGAGGTGGAGAGCTCGAGAAACCAGATAGCAGAAGAGGAAGCTTTTGAAGAGAACTGGAATGTTAACGGGAGAAGATCTATGACTCAGATTATGAAGTAGCTAGCTCAGAAAATGTGTTTGGAGGCAGAGAACTTCATACCCTAAAGAAGCAGAAATAGCAAAAACAAAGAGTCCGTGGTTCAAACAAATAAACAAAGAGGAAAAAAAGAAGCTTTCAAGAGTGTGGAAAAACATTGGAAAACGAAGAACAAACGAGAACAGGAAAGTGAACAGAAGAACCAGAAGCAAATGAAAAGGAGTGAGGAAACAGGCTGAGCGGCATTGTGGGAATAACAGTCTACCTGGAGGAGTGTACCTGGACGGTGTTCCGGGGGTCAATGCCCCTGCGGCCCGGTCCTTGACCAGGCCTGCTTCACAGTGACTTCAGTGACAGAAAAAACCAGGTATTTCGTCTGAAGAAGCTGTATGACACGGGTAGGTTTAGCGCATCCTTTCGATTATAATAATAATACGTCTGAAGAAGGAAGGAAGGAGGAGAGTTCACGAGGAACGACAAGGAAGTCTGTGAGGAGTTGAGCAAATGAATTAAGAATGTGTTCTCAGTTGAAACAAGGGCAATACCAGAGATCCAAAGAGAAAGGGGTTCTAAAATAGGTAGTAGACGCCAAGCACACAACAGGGAAATAGGTCAGAAAACTTTTGAGTGAACGAAATACAATACATAAATTGCAATGAAATGTGAAAAGGTGCCAACACTGACATACATACTATGTAAGAGAATAGAGATTTAGGGTAAACAAGGGTGGATTGTTTGAGAGGCGGGAAACACGTACACTTGAGCACTGTAAAACAATTCAATGGCAGAACATACCAACAAAATGTATATAAGACATACTACTTATTTATACTATAGCAGAGAGAAGTTAATTAAAATACAGATGCCTTATAAGGATGCCAGTAAGCATTTCTTCAGCCTCAAGAAGGTAAACTAGATGGACGAAGATATAACGGAGGCAAAATCTCCGAACATAGTTTTATGGAAGGTATGGCAGTTCCCACCCTGCTAGGAGTGAGCGGATCTGGCGAGCGGCAAGAAGCAGGGATACGACCCATGCAACATACACACGCCTAGCACGTCTCCGGAGGCACACATCAACCAGATAACTGCGGCAGCATATGGGCGACTGGCAAACCTAAGATTAGCGTTCCGTTACCTTAACAAGGAATCGTTCAAGACACGGTACACCGTGTACATCAGGCCCATACTAGAGTATGCAGCACCAGTCTGGAACCCACACCTGGTCAAGCACGTCAAGAAATTAGAGAAAGTGCAAAGGTTTGCGACAAGGCTAGTTCCACAACTCAGGGGAAAGGTTGATGGAAATAGGACTAACAACACTGGAGGACAGAAGGGTTAGAGGAGACATGATAACGACATACAAAATACTGCGGGGAATCGAAAAGGTAGATAGTGACAGGATGTTCCAGAGAGGAAACTCAGAAACAAGGGGACACAATTGGAAGCTGAAAACTCAGATGAGTCAAAGGAATGTTAGGAAGCATTTCTTCAGCCATAGAGTAGTCAGGAAGTGGAACAGTCTAGCAAATGATGTAGTGGAGTCAGGAACCATACATAACTTTAAGACGAGGTATGATAAAGCTCATGGAGCAGGGAGAAATGAGATCCAGTAGCGGACAGTGAAGAGGCGGGGCCAGGAGCTGAGTCTCGACCCCTGCAACCACAATTAGGTGAGTACACACGCACACACACACACACACACACACACACACACACACACACACACACAGCTGCTTCTGGTATTTGTGAACGACATGACGGAAGGAATAACCTTCGAAGTGTCCCTGTTTGCAGATGATGTGAAGTTGATGAGAAGAATTCAAACAAACGAGGACCAGGCAGAACTACAAAGAGATCTGGACAGGCTGCAGGACTGGTCCAGAAATTGGCTCCTGGAGTTCAACCCCACCAAGTGCAAAGTCATGAAGATTGGGGAAGGGCAAAGAAGACCGTAGACGGAGTACAGTCTAGGGGGCCAGATATTACAAACCTCAATCAAGAAAAAAAATCTTGGGGTGAGTATAACACCAGGCACATCTGAGGCGCACATCAACCAAATAACTGCTGCAGCATACAGGCGCCTACCAAACCTAAGAACAGCATTTCGACATCTTAATAAGGAATCGTTCAGAACCCTGTACACTGTGTACGTTAGGCCCATACTGGAGTATGCAGCACCAGTTTGGAACCCACACCAAGCCAAGCACATAAAGAAACTAGAGAAAGTGCAAAGGTTTGCAACAAGACTAGTCCCGAAGGTAAGGGGTATGTCCTACGAGGAGAGGTTAGGGGAAATCGACCTGACAACACTGGAGGACAGGAGAGATAGGGGGGACATGATAACGACATATAAAATACTGAGAGGAATTGAAAAGGTGGACAGAGACAGAATGTTCCAGAGATGGGACACAGCAACAAGGGGACACAGTTGGAAGTTGAAGACTCAGATGAATCACAGGGATGTTAGAAAGCATTTCTTCAGTCACAGAGTGGTCAGAAAGTGGAATAGCTTGGGAAGCGATGTAGTGGAGGCAGGATCCATTCATAGCTTCAAGAAGAGGTATGATAAGGCTCATGGCGAAGGGAGAGTGACCCAGTAGCGGCCAGTGAAGAGGCGGGGCCAGGAGCTATGACTCGACCCCTGCAACCACAACTAGGTGAGCAACTAGGTGAGTACACACACACACACACACACACACACGCACATACACACACACACACGCAAATACACACACACACGCACATACACACACACACACACGCACATACACACACACACGCACATACACACACACACACACACACACACACACACACTCACAATGAAGAATAATATCTCCATTAACTCTTGGAAACTCCCAGAGGCTGGCAGTAATGCATTTAGCATGAGGTGTTTATGGCTGCATATCTTTGGTCTGCACTTAATGTCCTCAGAAAGCATTGTGTTCCAACCCAGTCACTGTACGCCCATCCCCAC
>WNWK01029478.1:0-24377 GCA_009830355.1 Cherax destructor | reverse complement strand
TATTTTTAAAACAAGAAAAAAGATATTGTTTTTTGGGGTTGGGGACGTACAGGGTGAACAGGAACATGCGCGGTCACAGTACCCCCGGGGTTTGAACTTGCAACACTTGGGATCTTTATTGAAAACGTTTCGCCAAAATTTCATATCCAAAAAAAGGAGAATCGTGAAGAACAGGAGGAGGGGGTTGTGGCCCTAACTTGAGACGATGTTGTCGTCCATCAATCTTGAATAGAATAACGCATATACGGGGGGACCAATCTGTGAAGGAGAGGTGCAAGGGGAGGTGTCACATTTGTTCATTGAGTAGGTCGTGCCCAAGGAATAGGCAACGAAAAAACCCCCGTATTAAGATACCGATGTTGCAGTGTCAGAAGGATGTGAATGTGGTTCAGAGAACCGACGGTTGTTCCTCGTCGGTTCTGGGCCATTCATTCAAATCATCCCCTTCCTTTTTCATGGGGTGTTTTTTACGGACTTTTTGCGGTCATTGCTCCCTTTCCCCACCCTTTGGGAAAACAACGCTGGTCACCTCTTAAAAACTTTTTTCATAAAAATTGGTTTTTGGCCTTCTTCTCCCCAATGTCGGGTTGGAAGACAACCCCCCCGTCTTCGCATCGGCCACCTCTCTTCTCACGGGTATCTCGGGAAGGCCCCCGCCGTCCTGGGCTTGTCGGGTTCAGTGTAAAATTCTGTTGGACTGTCCACTCTATCAACGAGCCAAATTTTGGGTCTTTTTCCCCTTTTTTTCCTTCACGTGACAAATGAGGGAGACTATAAAAAGTAAAATATATTAAAAAGGGGATATAAATAACATAAGAACATAAGAAAGGGGAACCCAGCGGCCTGTTGGCCCATATGGAAAACCTTCACAATCCATCCCACTAACAAATAATTCCCAAAACCAATTTTCAATTCTCCCAATAAATAAGCTTTGAAGTTCTTTAACTCAAGTGGGTCCCCCAAAACCAAAACCCCTCCCTCATGTTTTATCCAACCAAAATTTTAAAACACCCAAGGTCCCCAATCCCCTTGGGCAGACTGTTCCCCATCAACTACCCTTTTCCCCAAAACCAATTTTTTCCTATCCCCTTTCTAAATCAAAACTTCCCCAATTTGAATCCATTATTGGGGTTCTCTTTGGAAAATATCCTAAACCTTATTTATATCCCCCTTTTAAAAACCCATCTTCCACTTAAAACCTCGATCATGCCCCCCCCTCATTCTTTCTTACAAGTGAATGAATTTAAGGGTCTTAATCTTTCTTCATGGAAGTTTCTAATTAAATTTTTGTCATTCCCCCTAAATTTTTTTCAAGAATTTATATCCATTCTGAAAATGGAGCCCAGTTGACTGCATAATCTGGTGAGGCCTTAAATGATGTATAAAGCTGAATAAACCCGGGACTTCTGTTTCTTACACTTCTTGAAAAAATCCCAGTAATCTATTTGTTTATTTCTTAAGCGTAGGCATTGCTGACTTGGTTTGAGGTTGCTGTTACCATAACCCCAGATCCTTTTCGCATTCTGTGGTGAGTTCAACATTATTAAGCTGGTAGGTGCTGGGTTATGAACTTCCCCCGGTTTTGAACTTTCATTTTCTACATTGAACTGCATCTGCCTTTTTTTGACCAGGAATTGGTTTGTCTAAACCCCCCAATTCCCCGGGACATCTACGTCTGAATCGATTATCCTACCTATCTTCGTGTCATCAGCATCTCATATCACTAGAATTCCCCGTCAAGGTCATTTATATTTTTAAAACAACCGGGAAAAAACCCACCCCCGGGAACCCACTTTTAAAAACCTATTTTCCCCTTAATGCACACCCTCTGTTCCCCATTTGAAAGCTGATCCATGAAAACACTTTTCCTCAATGCCGTGAGCACCCCTTTCTTTAACAGTCTCTGATGTGGTACTTATCAAACCTTTTAAAACCCCAAAAAAACAATTCAATTTTTACATATAAAAATTTAAAGCCTTACTGAAAAAGTTAATAAATTATTACAGGAACGGCCCGGGGAAGTTTAGTTCATTAATCAAAATCCTATCGAGATGGTTTTTTGTTATCAGCATAATCGTCTTAAATTTCCCACTTGAAGTTAGACTTTTCGGTTTTATGGAACGTTTTTCCCTTGCTTTAAAAATGGGGAAATTTCATTAGCCATCTTCCACGTATCAGACACTACACCTGTTTGAAGAGATGGTTTTAAAAAAGTTTTGGGTTCAAGGTTCAATTTTATTCCCAAAACCCTTAAAAAAAAATCATGGGCCGGGGTTTATTTTGCTTCAAACGGTCTATCTGATAACCATTTCCAGTGACTGTGATACTACAAATTTATTTCCCCGGCCCACTAAAATCCCCAAATTTTTGGGATTTTAGTGTCTTCCTAGGAAACCGAGAAAAATAAAAAAAATGACACATTTCATTCTCTTTGTCAGTAAGATACCCTAATTTTTTTTAAGGGGACCTATCTTATTCTAATTTTTTTTCTATCCCCAAAAAACTTTTGGGTTTTTTAACCCCCAAACTTTAATTTTGCCCCCCCTTTGTTTTTTTTTACCCCTTTTTTAAAGCCCTCTTAATGTCAATATTGATTCAAAAGCCCCCCACCTCCTTTGATACGCCTAAAAATTCTTTCTTCTGCCCTAAAAAATTTGGCCTATATTCATCCATTTTGGGTCATTTCTATTGATCTAATTTTTTTATAAAAATTTTTTGGGCACATGTATAGGTTAAAAAAATGTCATATTGTATGTCTTCAAAATCCACAGATGATGTGTTCTCTAAGTCCATTGTAATTTAAGGGGAAAACTGGACCGTTACTGAGTTTTCCTACTATAAAAATTGCATTCAATGAAAGGAATTGATTTGTGGTCGCTTCCCCCTTTCCCCCTGTTTTTAAAATTATTAAAAAGGGTTTCCTTGTTTGCCAGAACTAAGTCAAGCAGATTATTTCCCTTGTTTTGCAAACTGCTTCAAAAAAACTTAAATTCAAAAATCGTTAGATTCAAATTCCCGTAAAAAAAATTAACAATTTGACAAAGGAACCCAAAAAACTACGTTATCGTGCATTTTTAACAATTTTCCCAAGTAGTTCCTTGGCCCCCTCTGTTTGGGGGGGGGTATATCACACCCAAAAAAAATTTTCATGCCCTCTGAAAATTCTTCCCCACAGACTCTGTTTTTAAAAATTAGACTTTATACCCATTTTTATACAACAAAATTTTAAAGATCCCCAAAAACCCCACCCCCCCGATACTTCTGTCTACTTGGAACAGTTTAAAACCCTGAATGTGACATTCGGCAGGCATGTCCCGATTTTTCATTTAAAAACCATTTTTCCCAGTTATTGCAAAAACATCAATATTACCGGCCCCCCAAACTAATCTCAACTCGCCCACCCCTTTTTCCCCTAGCACTACGACTATTGGTGAAATTTCTCTTAAAGACCCTCCTTTCTCCAACCCTTCCTGCTCATTTCTTTTTTCCCCTTATCCCTTTCTGCCCTTTTCCCCCTGGTCCACTGGTTTTTAAAACCCCTTATTTTTGCCTATTACTATTTCCCCCTAAATTTATAACTTACTACCCTGGGACTTCATTTTTCCCCCCCATAACCCCCTCTTTTTCTTTTTAAAAAAGCCCTAACAGCTCCCCCCACTGCAGTTGCCGGGTGCCCCCCCCCCCGGGCCTAAAAGGGGAAACCCCCTTCCCTCATACATGTTTTCTGCCATAAAAGGGTCCCAGTTGTCAATGAATTTTTGCATTTTCCTTACAGTTTTGTCCCCCAACAATTGACCCCAAATTTTGCCTGGACAACCATTCATTCAACCCCCCCTTTGGGAAAATCCCAATGACGGGGTTTCCCCCCTTTTCCCTAATTCTGTCTTTGCTGACCTATGGCTGCTAATCGGCTCCTCACCCCCTACGTCTGCCAACACGTTGCCTCCAGCACTGAGGGGGGAAAATAAGTTCTCCCATTACCTCCCCTGATGTCGCCCAGAGGGCCCAACAATATCCTTCATCCCAGCCCCAGGAAAACACCCCCTTTCCCCCTTTTTCCCCTACCCTTTAAAGGGCCAAAATTTCCCCTATCCATAAACTTAATCTTACCCCCCCCCAAAAACCAATGTTCCACCTCGACTGGCGGTGTTTCTCGACGGTCTTTGTAAAGATGGTCTTCGGGATTCTTCACATTCGCCCGGATAACAAGGAGAAAAAGTTGCGGGTTTTTTTAAGCTCTCCTGGACCTTCTTCAACTTCAGCTTCGTCCCTTCAGATTCGACTAGCATCCATTCGTTGATAAATTAGACACATATGAAACCGGGTATCTTTGGGGAAACTTTTCCCCAACAGTGGCTTCATCAGTCCATAAAAAAGGGAGAATCGTGAAGAACAGGGGGGTGTGAGGTTGTCGGGCCCCTTCTTGAGACGATTTGCCCCAGTCCATCAATCTTGAATAGAATAACAGCATATGAGCAGAGAGGGTTATATGTAGACAGGAAAAGGGGCAGCAGTTGTAGGAGGTGTCCATTTTTTTCAATGTGGAAAAAGGTCGTGCCCAAGGGGAAAAGGCAAACGAAGAAATCCCTGTATTAAGATACCAAGATGTTGCAGTGTCCAGACGGGGTGTGAATGAATGGTTCAGGAAGGGGAAACCCACGAGTTGATAAATTAGACACATATGCAACCTTGGGTATCTTTATAAAGATACCCAAGTGTTTCAATGTGTCTGGGGAAACTCGTCGGGTTTTCTGAACCACAAAAAAAGACCCTCTGTTTTCTTAAATCTTGCTTTTTGGGACCTTCCCCTTGCCTTCGCCTTACTTTCCCCCTGCGGGGAGGCCCCCCCCCCTGCTCATTCCCGACCATTTTTAAAATTTTGATTACTTTGTTGTTTTTTAAGGGGGCTGACAGCCTGGGGCCCCCTGTTCTTCACGATTCTCAAAGCGTGTGACCTTTTTTTAAAAGGTACCCAGATTTCATATTTTCCAAAACCTTTTTAACCATTCATTTTATCCTGTCTGACACCAAAATCTTGGTATCTTAATGGGGGTTTCTTCCTTGCCCCATTCCTTGGGCACGACCTACTTCCACATTGAACAAATGTGACACCTCCTACAACCTGCACCTCTCCCCCGTCTACATTTTATAAACTCTCTCTGCTTTTTAAAGCTGTTATTCTATTCAAGATTGATGGACTGACAACATCGTCTCAAGATTGAGGGGCCCGGCAACCTCACACTCCTCCTGTTCTTCCGATTCTCCTTTTTGGACTGATGAAACCCTGTTTTGGCAAACGTTTCCCCAATAAAATCCCAAGTGTTATATTTCAAATTTTTCAACTCGTCGGTTCCTGAACCATTCATTCCTCCCCGTCTGACACTTAACCCTCTTGGTATCTTAATACAGGGATTTCTTCCGCTTCCTTTTCCTTGGGGGACGACCTACTTCCACATTGAACAAATGGGGCACCTCCTACAACTGCCACCTCTCCTTTTCTTTTAATTTTATAAGCTCTCTCTGCTCATATGCTGTTATTCTTTCAAGATTGATGGACTGACAACATCGTCTCCCAAAATTGAGGGCCCGACAACCCCCACACTCCTCCTGTTCTTCACGATTCTCCTTTGTATGGACCCATGAAGCCACTGTGTGGCAAACTTTCCTAATAAAATCCCAAATGTTGCATATGTGTCTTTTATCAACTCGTCGGTTCTCCCGAACCATTCATTTTACATCCATTCGTTGGTTTATCATCGGCATTGTTCCGGGGGTAATCCGCTATACCCCTTCCCAAAAGTTGAATCTCTCTTCTAGCTTCCCTTAATTCCCCTTCATTTGGAGATATAGCTGCTCGTAGTCCCAGGAAACCATCATCCAATCTCAGGTAGCTAATAACGGGGAAACACAGAAAAATGGGTTTAGTCCACAGAGAGTACACAAGACACTCTTCCAAAATACACCAAGGTCTTGAGGGTATCTCTCAAGAAACCCCAATAATGGATTCAAGTTAGATAAGTTTAGATTTAGAAAAGGGTATAGGGGAAAATATTGGTTTGGAAATAGGGTAGTTGATGAGTGGAACAGTCTGCCTAGTAGGGTTAAATTTAAGGGTAGGACCTTGGGTAGTTTTAAATTTAGGTTGGATAAATTCATTTAGTGAGAGGGGTTTTGGGGTTTAGTGGGACTCCGCATGAGTGGGTAAAATTGTCAAAAACTTATTTCTTGGGTGCATTTTAAAATTTGGGGTTTAGGGAAATATTCTGTTAGTGGGACGGATTGTGAAGGGGCCCCCTAGTATGGGCCAACGGGGCCCGCTGCAGTGTTCCTCCCCTTTTTTATGTTCTTATGTTCTTGCTGATGGGGCCCCCCTTTAATTGACTCTCTCGTTAACTTTTTGACGAAACTTTACTTACTACACAAACTCCGAAGATTATACCTGTAGCCCCCCCCAGTCCCTTCTACCTCGTTTTTGCTACCCTCTATCCCCCCACTATCCACCGTTCTTGCCTCCATACCCTACTAATCATTCATCTCCCCTTACAATCCATTCTCCTGCATCCTGTTCTGCCCTGCTGCGCTGTATAACCCTTGTGGTTTAGTGCGTCTTTTGATTATAATAATAATAATATTACCACAAGATACATTACTACCATAAAAGATACATTACTATCACAAAAGATACAATACTACCACAAAAGATACAATACTACCACAAAAGATACAATTTCCACTAGTACACACCTAACACAACACATTCACGTCAGCAAAATAACAGCACGAATTAAGATTATTCTATTCTACGCTTTCTTTTGCTACGATTTTTTGCATTCTGCTCAGTCTTCATCAGCCATGAAATACAATTGAGGTGATGAAGGCGGAAGACTGAAGGGTAGTTATAAGTCATAGCGGTGGCGGGGAATTATAAATGCGCCGCCTTTTACTCGTGCTAGAAATCAACAGATGAGCTTTTTCCAGAATTAGAAACAAAATACTCGTCTCCAGCCCACACGCAATTATCACAGTAACATGCAGTCTTACAAGGTGGTGTGGGCACTGGTTGAAGCTCTACGCTCGTTGAAGAACCAACATGATCACCAATCGTGGTAGCGAGAACCTCAGTACTGCCTGCGGTGTTAGAAGTGGCAGCGATAGCAGCATTACTGTCGGTGTTAGAAGTGGCAGCGATAGCAGCACTACTGTCGGTGTTAGAAGTGGCAGCGATAGCAGCACTACCGTCGGTGTTAGAAGTGGCAGCGATAGCAGCACTACTGTCGGTGTTAGAAGTGGCAGCGATAGCAGCACTACCGTCGGTGTTAGAGTGGCAGCGATAGCAGCACTACCGTCGGTGTTAGAAGTGGCAGCGATAGCAGCACTACCGCCGGTGTTAGAAGTGTCACCAACAACACTACCAATGCCACTGTCATCATTATCAGTCTCAGCATCGACGGGCGGGCGCATCTCTCCACTAAGATTCGCGTCATTATTCGCGTATCTGATTGTCCTCGATATCAGCGAACATCCTCATTATAATGGAATGATCGGCGCCTGTCAAAGAATTACAAACATTAAAACAATTGTTTTTTACATGCACTTTCCCCACACACTACTAAAAATAGCATTTTTGCATAAACTCCCCCACTTATTATTTCTAAAAATATCATTTTTTTACATAAACTCCCCCACTCATACTTCTAAAGGTCGATCACCATGCCCAGCCCTTCTAGGGCAGGGTAGGTGCCAAGGCTGGAGCTTGCTACCATCTGCAGCTCACAAGCCTGCCCTTCCTGTCAGCCTCCTTGGGGCGGGAAGGTGGCAGACCAGAGTGGCCTAGCAACTATCTACCTACCTGTCTCGTGCTTGTGGGCGAATATGGCTAGGCCTGGGACCAGTTGGTCCCACCGCTGAGGGTACCCCACCCATGGGAGACTTAGGTCTCTGCTACTCCCACGCCAGGAAGCCGGAGCCGGGTCGCCATCTGGTAAAGACCCGGGCCGGGAGAATTCCCGGTGAATCAACACCTCCTCCTCCTCCACTTCTAAAAATATCATTTTCATATACACTTCCTCGCACACTACTTCTAAAACTCTCTTCTAAAAATCATTACTTAAATGAACAAAAACACACCATTCATAGACACGTAACCATTTTCAAAAATGTGCTGAGCTACCAGCCCACATAGGTGCAGAAACTGTTCGTATCCTTGAATGGGATGGGGGACCCCCACTGATTTTCCTCCATACACACCCCGCAGGATGATTGATAGCGTAAATCTGGTCAGGGTTCATCCTTGCTTCTTCGAGAGAGACTGCGTCTTCAAGTGGCATGTGTAGGTCACTGCTCCATTTGTACAGGTCGCCCAGGTAGACCTGAGCATTTTAACCCCATCTCTAATCTCCTCAGGCCTACATTTCATCTCCACCCACCCTATGATAATTCTATTATTTTACATAATTTTTCATAATTCCATGTTGAATTTTAATATCATATGTCATACTGTACATGTAAATATTTTACAAATACCATGTTTATATGGTGAAGGAAAATAATATAAGTATTTACTATCTGCTGACATTTGCTCGGACCTTCATTGCTATTTGGTTATCATATTGACACAGTTAGGAAACAGATGCACAAAGGACAAGACTACAACTGTGTCATAATACCTTGCTTGTTCTTCGGGATCATGTTAGTTGTTATCTGTTATCTATTTCCTTATCTTCAGGGACATGTTATAGATCATTGCTATTGGTTCAACCAGTTCTTCTGGTTCTTCTTTCCGTATCTATGGAGATATGCCAACAGTTCCCATTCCTTTTGATATGTCCAACACTTTTAGTAATTTCATTACTTTCCTTTTATACATGAATTTTATTCTGTATATGCTGATTAGCCCATTAAACCAGGCACTCTGGCACCATCCCTATTTTCTCAGTGATTGCCTCCTTAAATCTGCTTAATTCCCAGCAATCTTCTCTGTCGTCTTCTGTGAGTTCCCTTTCCTTCCTCTTCAGCCTTATTGCCTGATCTGTTACTGTCATCTTCCTCCTTGTGACTGTGTGCTACTTTCGGCTCTGATTTGGCTTTTACTGCTATGTCATTCTCAAACTGACGTTCGGCTTCTCTTCTTATCCTTGCATATTCATTCCTATCTATTGGTTGCCTCCCTATTCTCTGCCACCATCTATGCTGTGTACTTTTTCTAAGCTCTTTTGCACATTCCGGACACCTGGCGAGGGCTTCAATCATCTCATGGATTGCTTTGTCCAGTCAGTTCCCCATTCAACTGGATTTCATATAGAAACATCTATCATCCCTGCATAGTCCCCTGTTCTGTAATCTGGTTTACTGCTTATACATTCTTTGCCTTTGCTTTTACTCGACTACCCATCTCTGAAAAACATTCAAAGCTGAGCACAAGCGATCACCTGCTACTAAGGGTAGCCCATAGTTCATCTATGTCAGATTCACCTAAGACGAAAATCAAGAACTAGTCGGCTGGTTCGTCCCCTGCCTTATCTCTTGTGGCCTACTTGACATGTTGGGTCATGAGATATTCTGGCCCACATCTTAATCCCAGTTCTCCCAGTCTATCTTTGTGATTCAAAGCATCTACATTCAGAAGATTTGCTTTGGTCGTACTCAGTGTGGTTACTATTATTACCTTTGGTCCCCCAGCTATTATTTATCCTAATACAGTGGAACCTTGGTACTCGAACAGCTCGAATAATTCGTACTCGACGCTTGTTCTTTAAAAATAGCTCAGTAGTCGACCGTTTGCTCGGCACTCGACCAAATAAACACGACCTGCCAGAACATGTCATCAGTCTCCCACAGCTGTCGCTCAGTCCAAACTCTGCTTAACTTCATTGTAAACTATTTCGGTTTCTTCGCATTTTTGGTGTATTTTATATTATTTGTATATATGTCACCATGGTGCCTAAGAAGATTAGTGATAACAGCCAACCAAAAAGAAAAAATTGGTTAGTGTGTGTTTGCCCTGATGTAAACACTGCCTCTACCTGTCCATATAATATCTTTTATTAATTTTGGCATCTTTATTGTGCTTCTAGGTTATCTATCGTGTTTCTGATATCAAGTTGGAATAAATACGATAAATAACCTTATTACTAATATTAGCGTAATTACACAACATTGTATTCTCGCCACCACTAGTATCCAGCTATCAAGACGACTCGTCAGATACTGAATGCTCCTTCTGCTGGCCCCTCCTCTACCTCTTATAACTCCTCCCACTTCAGGCCCTTATTATATTACACTTACTTTCCATTTTGAATTTTTATTCACACAAAAGTAGAAGATTTACTGTTATGCAGACCACTGCATTATTGAAAAAACTGGTATAATTAATACAGCGCATTTGTGAAAGCATATTAGACCCAGCAGTTGACGTGTATTAGACACGTGACGTGATTTGTTTATTCTTGAACATCAGCAAAAATCGAACATTTCCGCTATTCTGAGCTCAATTTCAAAGGTACTTTTAGTCTGTAACCCATTTAAAACCATCTCTATTTCTTGTAATATATTCTATCACATGAGACCAAGAAAACGAGAATACAATAAAAAATACCATAAGAAAACGCACAGCAAAGTCGCTGTAAGTGTATATTTAAGGGTCTGAAACGGATTAAACAAATTTACATTATTCTTTATGGGAAAAATTCGTCCGGTACTCGAACAGATCGGCACTTGAACAGCCTTGTGGAACGAATTAAGTTCGAGTACCGAGGTTCCACTGTATACATTCTTTGAAGTTATTGAGGTTTTTATTTTCAATCTCAAAACTTCATTGATGATATACCAGTAGCATATACGTGTTTGTATGTGCATATACATGCATAAGCATGTGTATGCATATCTGTATTTGTGGACATATGTTTGTGCTTGTGTATGTGTACATATACATATGCATTCGTGCAAATCTATGATCTGTGATAAGTAATGAGTCAGTATACCTTAGGGATGATCTGATAGTTATAACTAACACACTGAACATAGCTCTAGTTATAATAAGGTTCATTTTCAGGGGTTTGTTCTCCAGTATATATCACACAAACCAATAGATTAATATTACTGAAACTCACATAAGTTATTCTACTGAAAGAACATGTAATATTCCACAGCACTGTAAAAAGTCTTTTAAATTTTGTTTAAATTTCAATTAGTTGTAGATTTTAGAAAAAAATGAATTCTCCCAAACAGCTAAAGGAAATGCAAAAAAAATCATATGGAGGCTAATCCACGTGATTTTCTTCATTTCCATCTAGCTGGAGGAAGAACTGAAAGTGCTGAAGCAAGATATAGACAAGGACCAAAAGGAGCAAGGTGGTCAAATATGAACAGCAGACAGTGAAGGGAAATTAGACACATATGCAACACTTGGGTATCTTCATTGAGGAAACGTTTCGCCACTCAGTGGCTTCATCAGGCCATACAAAGGAGAATCATGAAGAACAGGAGGAGTTTGAGGTAATCAGTCCTCAGCCTTGAGTCCGATGTGTCAGTCCGACTAATCTTGAAAGAATACAGCATATGTGCTGAAGAAGTGACTTATATACAGGTAGGCAGGAGAGGTACAGCCTACGGTATATAAGCCACTTCTTCGCACATATGCTGTATTCTTTCAAGATTGATGGACATCCACATCGACTCAAGGCTGAGGACTGATTGCCTCAAACTCCTCCTGTTCACGATTCTCCTTTGTATTGACTGATGAGCCCTGTGTGGCGAAAGTTTCCTCAGTAAAGTACCAATGTGTTGCATTATCAACTTGTTCGGTTCTCTGAACCATTCAACTCAGACAGTGAAGGGCTTGGAGGAGGGAAGAAGCTAGAAGTCCCTTGCAAAAAGTAATTTCAGGCCACCGGGGTGTCCGGGGGATGATAAGGGAAACAACAAAGATGCTTAAATCGGATCCAGATACAGTGGACCCCCAGTTATCGGCCATAATTCGTTCTAGAATGCTGTTCGAGTGCCGTTACCGAACGAATTTGTTCCCATAAGGAATAATGTAAATTAGATTAGTCAGTTTAGACCCCCAAAAATATACTTACAAAAGCACTTACAAAAATACACTTACAATTGTTCGAGTTGGGAGCAGTACGAAAACAGGGTGTCCACTGTATATGGAAAGAAAAGAAATGGGAGGAGAGGGAGAGGTCAATGATTATTCATGGGCTTCAGGAGGCTGAACGGATGACCTATGATGACATTGGAAGGAACGAGAGAGAGAGAGTATCATTACAATAAGAGGAGAGTAAGACATGTCCCAGGTAACAAATTTTCAGACTTGGTGGGTATTTGAGGGGAAAAATTGCCCAGTCAAATTGACATTCAGGACAGTGGTATGGAACAGGATACTTTAACAGAAACCACTGTTAAAGGACTTCCGAAAATATTTGAGTGTAACTCTACAGCGACAGGAGACAAAAGAACGGGAACAACTAGAGTGAGAGTTAGAAGACACCAATCAAAGGAAAGAGACAGAACAGGCATTGACAGACAGGAAGGCGAGCCTCAGTGGAACACCAAACACAAAGGCTCACGCACGTTGGACTGCTGCGGCCAGCAGTAACAGCCTGGTTGATCAGGCTCTGTCAACAGGCCGGTCACAGACCGGGCCGCAGGCGTTGACCCTGAATTCTCAGGTAAACCCAGGCACCTAAACCTCTACCAACCCATACCAGACAAACACAATAACAAGTAACAAACCACATTCCACAGCCCCATCCTCCCCAGCACTAATACCACCATCACAACCCCCAGTCTGTACCAACCCCTCCCTCTTCCCAAAATACATTACTGGAAAGGAAGCCGAAGGTATGGTATAATAATGCAGATGGAATAACAAATAAGACTGAGGAGTGAGAAGAACGAATCACTGAGGTATCCCTGGGCATCATAGCACTCACAGAGACAAAGTTCAAGGGGATGATAACAGATGCGATTATTCTAAATAGATATCAGATCCTGAAGAAAAATAGAGGGAACAGAAGGGGACAAGGAGTTGCACTGCTCATAAAAAAACAGTAGCATCTTGAGGAAATGGGAGGATTAGATAGAGGGAAATCAGACGACTTCATAGTAGGAACACCTCAGACCAGGGGTCCAAAACAGTGATGTTCAACCCACCACTGAACAGCAAGACACCAAGACAAGAGTACGATGAGAGCAATAGAGCAATGGTGGATACACTAACTGAGGTGGTCAGAAAGGCTACCTCAGTTAGTGTATCCACCATTAGAAAGGAGACTGACTGGGAAAATCTAGAGCCACATGGGGGACCAGAAACGTGGAGGGTAAGATGATGGAGACAGTATTGGAAAACTGCATCAACCAGCATGTTAGGGATACAGCCAGAGACAGAGGATGTTTCAGCAAGCCTGGACCTTGTATTCAGCTTGAACAGTTCAGACATTGGGGATATTACACATGAAAGGCACTTTGGCACTAGTGATCACGTGGTCCTGAATTTGGAATACCTGGTAGTTAACAGTGGAGGATGAAACAGTACGAGAAGGACGGGAGAAGCCAAACTTAAAAAAAAGGGACTACACAGAAATGAGGCGATTCCTGCATGAGGTGCAGTGGGAAAGAGAATTAGAGTGAAAGACAGTAAATAAAATGATGGAACAAGTGACCATAAAGTGCTGGGAAGCAGAGAAATTCATACCAAGGGGTAACAGAAAAAATGGAAAGACCAGAGTGAGCCCATGATTAACCTGGAGGTGTAAAGAGGTCATAACCAAGTGCGCTAGAGCATGGAAAAAGTACAGAAAGCAAAGGACTCAAGCAAACAGAGTTGAGTAGAAGAACCAGAAACGAATACGCATGGATAAGGAGAGGCGCCCAGAGGCAATGTGAGAATAGCATAGCATCAAAAGCCAAATCTGACCCAAAGTGGTTATACAGTAACATCAGGCCTAAAACAACAGTTAAGGACTGTTACAAAATGACACGATATCTATTAGTAATAGACATCTCCAGTGAACACTAGAAAGGATAGCCCTTCTAGCATCCAGCCTGTTACTGGGCTTTTGCAACAAAGTCAGTATCCTGGTCCAGTTATCCGACATATTATCAATATCACCATTGGATCCCAACTGAGAGGATACTAACCAAAGAAATATATTTAAAATGTTTATTATCAAAGTAGAAAATCTAGGATAGCAAAGTAAAGCAAATCAAATATAAATATACTGAAAATATTACTTAGAAGGTTAGCTCCTACACTTCTCTCATAACCAATATGATTGTGCTGAAGGCACATATATCTAAATGACTCTGAAGTACCATCAGGTACAATGTCAGCAATACAAGATATACAGATATATACAAATGTGTGTATGAGTGTATGAGTGTGCTCCAGATAACTCGTTGTTAAGACTCGACTCAACCAGTGTCCGACTGAACTTCTCATAAGCTAGCTTCTCTAACAAAATGACAATCAGAACAGCTTGATTGAACAGTAAAATGACCAATTCGCAGAACAGCAATATAACAAGCAACAGCAACACAGCGTCAGGAACAAGGAGATAGAAAATCGACCCTAACTGGGGACCATCAGTAGATCCTCCAAAACAGTCACAAAACTCCCTTTCTACTGAAGCTAGGTTCAGCATAAACAATCCCAAATTGTGACGGTGCACAGATGCCTTATCGAATTAGGTCAGGAGCTGTAGCTAGAGACCTAAGTTATCACAGAGTGTCAGTGTGACACACAACCCAGAAAAACATCGAAAATCACTGTCTAGACTATTCTCTGTGAACAGAGTCCAGAGAAGTATGTTTAGTCTCACCACCGAACACATACTCTACCAAACAGAGTCTAAAGGACGAGAAAACAAGCAGAGACAGGAGCGAAGTGTTCTCTCAACGATGGTCAGCAGAGCAGAGAGGAGGAGGAAGGAGAAACCATCTCCCACCTCAGGTGTGGACGCACCGACTGACTACCAGCAACTAGAAGCCGGCAGTATAACAAGCGAAGTGTCGTAAGCAGTAGTTTGCCAACTCCCAGGCAGCTACAACACACTTGAGCACAATATGTAATGTTTCATCCTACCTACGAAAATAGCTATGTCAAATAATAATATAAAGCAAGATATTAACGATTTAGCTATTATCGAAAATATCAGCAATATAAAATTATAAGAAAAGGAAAATATACATCAAATTTATATATTTACATTGTGGCCCATTCTGGGGTTGCAATAAGGACCAAGTAATCAGGATGAGGAAGGAATGAGTGGAGCTCACAAAGAGTGACAAGGAAGTATGTGAAGACCTTAACACAAGATATAGAGAAGTATTCACAGTGATGACAGAAATGTTACTAGCAAAGTGAGGCGGTAAGGTTCACCAGCAAGTGCTGGACACACTGCACATAACCAAGGAGTTGAAGAAAATGCTAGGAGAACTAAATATCTCGAAGGCGGTGGGCCCAGATAACGTCTCTCCATGGATCCTGAGAGAGGAAGCAGAGGAACTGTGTGACCACTAGCAGCAATCTTCAATAAATCTATCGAAACAGAGCAACTGTCTGAGGTGTGGAAGACAGCAGAAGTAGTTCCAATTTTTAAGAGATGACAGACAGGCGGTATTAAACTATAGACCAGTGTCTGACTTGCATAGAATGCAAAGTCATGGTGAAGATTATCAGAAGAAGAGTGGTGGAGAACATAGAAAGATTGGACTCATACATGACACTCAGCACGGCTTCAGGGATGGGAAATCCTGTGTCACAAATCTACTTGAGTTTTACGACAAGGTAACAGAGTAAGACAGGAGAGAGGGATGGGTAGATTGCATCGTTGTGGACTGTAACAAGGCTTTCGACACAGTACCACATAATACACTGTTTCAAAAGCTAGAGGAGCAGGCAGGAATAGTAGGAAAAGTACTGCAATGGATCAGGGAATACCTGACAGGAAGGAAACAACGAGTATTGGTACGTGATGAGGTGTCAGAGTGGGTCCTTGTGTTGAGTGGGGTTCTACAACGGTCAGTCCTAAATTCATTGCTGTTTCTTATATATGTGAATGATATGAAGGAAGGAAGGAATTCAGAGGTGTCCCTGTTCGCTGATGACGTGGAATTAATGAGGAGAATACAAACGGACGAGGATCAGGTAAGATTACAAGGGGCTCTGGACAGGCTGCAAACCTAGTACGACAACTGGCTCCTAAAGTTTAACCCCATCAAGTGCAAAGTTATGAAACTTGGGGAAGGACAGGGCTAGGGGATCAAATCCTGCAAACCTCACTTAAAGAAAATGATCTTGGAGTGAGTATTAATACCGAGCACGTCCCGAGGCATACATCAGTCAAATAACCGCTGCAGCATATGGGCGCTGGCAAACCTGAGAACTAGCATTTAAGCATCTAAGTAAGGAGTCATTCACAACACTGTAAGATAAGATAAGCTTTCTTCGGATTTTTAACCCTGGAGGGTTAGCCACCCAGGATAACCCAAGAAAGTCAGTGTGTCATCGAGGACTGTCTGTCTTATTTCCATTGTGGTCCTTAATCTTGTCCCCCAGGATGCGACCCACACCAGTCGACTAACAACCCAGGTACCTATTTGCTGCTAGGTGAACATGACAACAGGTGTAAGGAAACAACGTCGAAATGTTTCCACCCGCCGGGAATCGAACCCGGGCCCTCCGTGTGTGAAGCGAGAGCTCTAGCCACCAGACCACCGGGCCGTACACCATGTACGTCAGGGCCATGTTGGAGTACGCTGCACCAGTATGGAACCGACACCTGGTCAAACAAGTCAAGAAATTGGAGAGAGTGCAAAGGTTTGCAACAAGACTAGTCCCGGAGCTAAGGGGTATGTCCTACGAGGAGAGGTTAAGGGAAATCGACCTGACGACACTGGAGGACAGGAGAGATAGGGGGGACATGATAACGACATATAAAATACTGAGAGGAATTGCCAAGGTGGACAGACAGAATGTTCCAGAGATGGGACACAGCAACAAGGGGACACAGTTGGAAGTTGAAGACTCAGATGAATCACAGGGATGTTAGGAAGTATTTCTTCAGTCACAGAGTGGTCGGGAAGTGGAATAGTTTGGAAGCGATGTAGTGAAGGCAGATTCCATTCATAGCTTTAAGAAGAGGTATGATAAAGCTCATGGCGCAGGGAGAGTGACGCAGTAGCGGCCAGTGAAGAGGCGGGGCCAGGAGCTATGAATCGACACCTGCAACCACAACTATGCAAGTACAACTAGGTGAGTACACAAACATATTTCTTGCAGACATCTCACTTATCTGCTGGTCTCTAGGGGACAAGAGATATGATACACCGTATACATATTGCTGAGTGGAAGAGAGACACAGCTGGAAAATATAAACCAACACATTTTTGCAGCACTGAAGCATTAAATGACTCATACGAATTTACAACTTTTTGGGAATAAAACAAAAGCAAAATAATAATTGTAATTATGCTGCTCAATTTACATGTTGGTTAACTTTGCTCAAGAAACACACACTCAGACACGACTTAACTGCTCATCACTCAGGCTACCTAACTGTGCTCAACAAATACGACGCTGCAAGACTATGTTCAACACACATACTTGTACCTAACCCTCCTCAATACTTACAATACTTACAATACTACAAGCTTCAAGAAATTAACTGGATCAATAAAATATTATTTTCGTAGGGATTTTTCCCTGTAATTGATTGAGGTGCCCCTAGCAACATCTGTGAATGATACCAAGTTCAATATTGCTGACATTGAAATTAATGTGTTTACTACTGAGTAGGTGCTTACTGTCTGGATCTTGTGAAGACTAACCAGCTCTTCTAACAGAGAATATTAAGTAATGTTGAGTCTTAGACTACCTGGAGGGTATTCCGGGGGTCAACGCCCCCGAGGCCCGGTCCACGACCAGGCCTCCCGGTGGATCAGGGCATGATCAACCAGGCTGTTACTGTTGGCCGCACGTAGTCCAGCGTATGAACCACAGCCCGGCTGATACGGCACCGACTTTAAGTATCTGTCCAGCTCCCTCTTGAAGGCAGCCAGGGGCCCATTGGTAATTCCCCTTATGCTTGGTGGGAGGATGCTGAACAGTCTTGGGCCCCGGACGCTTATGGTGTTTTCTCATAGTGTACCAATGGCTCCCCTACTTTTCATTAGGGGTATTTTGCATCGCCTGCCCAGTCTTTTACTTTCGTAGGGAGTGATTTCTGTGTGTAGATTCGGGACCATTCCTTCTAGGATTTTCCAAGTGTTGATTATGATATAGTATCTCTCTCGCCTGCGTTCCAGCGAGTACAAATCAAGTTCTTCCAAGCATTCCCAGTAGTTAAGGTGTTTGATGGAACTTATATGTGCAGTAAAGGTACTCTGTACACTCTCTAGATTTACAATTTTACCTGCTTTGAACGGAGATGTTAATGTACAGTAGTATTCCAGCCTAGAGTGAACAAGGAGTTGAAAAGGATCATCATTGACTTGGCATCTCTTGTTTTGAACGTTCTCATTATCCATCCTATCATTTTCTTTGCAGTTGTGATCGTGGCACTGTTGTGATCCTTGAAAGAGAGATCTCAGACATTACCACTCCCAGGTCCCTCTGCTTAGTAAAAAAATCTAATTTGTATTACGGAAATGTTATTAAAGTTGGGTTTTAAGGTAAATATAAATATATAATATCCAACATTTGCATAAATATATTAAGCTTTTAGTCTTAAGGGATGGCGAGTGAATCCTGGGAGCATTGTTTTTCCCTCTACTAAACAAGCTCAGTGGATCCATCTGTAAAGAGAGGTGAAGAGCTGTCAGTTCTTATAACTGTTATCTTACTATAAAATTATAAAGAGGTGGTGAGTGGGCGTAGATTATAGTTACAGAAGACATGAAGGACGACGGCTAGTGTCTGGTACCTGAATGTTTACAGGATAGTACTAAGAGAATAGTGGTTGTAGTATAGTGGTTGTAGTATAGTGGTTGTAGTATAGTGGTTGTAGTATAGTGGTTGAGGTGCTGTATACTGGATGGACAATACCCCATGGCTGTCTTATTTCTTCAGACAGTGTATACTACATCACTAGTGGATGTAGCCTTACAGCTTAGTCACGATGTACCAGGTGTTGCACACCCTGGTATAGATCGTTCTCTAAAACAAGCCAGATTGAAATACTTTTGGCCTCGTATGTCAACTGATATTACTGAGTATGTTAAGAAAAGTAGTGTCTGTATGCAACATAAAGGCAATGTTACTGGTCCTAATCCTATCCAGGTGTATCCAACTACTAGCGAACCATGGGAAAGAGTTGCGCTATATCTGTTAACTAATTTCCAATGTTCCCTCCAGGGCAACAAACATCTGTGTGTTATGGTAGATCATTTCACCAGATATTGTGAGTTAGTTCTTATTACAGATAAGATTGCCGAGACAGTAGCTAAAGCTTTTAAAGCTTTTACTGCTAGTTCTTATCTGCAGACATACAACTCCCAAGTCCCTAATAACAGATAATGGAGGTGAATTTTGTAATAAGATTTTGAAAATTTGTGTACCTTGTACAAGATCTCTAAATCGACCATTGTTCCTCACTATCCTGGCAGTAATGGCTTAGAGGAAAGAACTAATAAGAAAGTACTTGATGTCTTGAGAGCCACTATCAATCCCAATAGTGCAACCTGGGATGAAGTTATACCTGATGTTCATTATGCAATAAATTCTGCTTACAATGCTTCAATAGGTGACACTCCACATTATGCGTTGTACGGTGTCGATAAGCGTTTGCCTTATGAGTTGTTATATTCTAATACGAAACCAAATTACAATCCTGATGATTTCATAGCAACTCATACCAGCCAAGCTCAAAGTGTTTTTAGAAGGATCCATGAAATCAACAGCAGAATTTACTAGAGTCACTAATACTCCAGCAAAACTGATCTAAATTAAAGTAGGTTCGAGAGTTATGCTGACTAACTTTAATAAAACGTCCACAATGCCTAAGCTTGATCAAAAGTTTGTTGGTCCTTATCGAGTAGTTGAACATATCAATGGCAATAAATATAAAGTTAGAGAAATCAGTACTGGTCAGTATAAATAATCGCATTTAGATCATATGAAGTTAGTATGTGATGATGAGGATGTTCCTACACAGACTGATGTGACAGACTCTGACAATCCTCCTGACTCTGTACCCTTATCTCTAACAATCAGTCAGACGAACAACCTGAATGTCGTTATTCCCTACGTACACGACAAGTATTGAGAAATCCTCAAGTATCATTTGTAAATACCAATTTAGATCCTCCTCAACCACAGCATAAGTTAGCCATTGCAACAGAATTTGATCCCCCCAGAGATGATAACCATTCTGCATATGTAAATCTCACCCTAGTAGAGTTGTGGTTAAATGTAAATAATCTCTATAGATAGATAATTTAGACTAGAGAGTATTTCTACTGTATGTTACAATATCAACTTATTAATGTTCATGAGTTTTAACAGTGAAAGACTTGAGTGCACCAAGTCTGCCTTCTCTGTTAACAACTCTCTTCTTTGTACATATACTTCCTCAGAATCCGTAGATTACATGAATGCAGATTGATCGATTTTCTCCAACACGACCACTGGTGCTCCAACACGACCACTGATACTCCAACATGACTGCTGGTGCTCCAACACGACCGCTGGTGCTCCAACACGACCGCTGGTGCTCCAACACGACCGCTGGTGCTCCAACACGACCACTGATACTCCAACACGACTGCTGGTGCTCCAACACGACCGCTGGTGCTCCAACACGACCGCTGGTGCTCCAACACGACCGCTGGTGCTCCAACACGACCGCTGATGCTCTAACACGACCGCTGGTGCTCCAACACGACCACTGGTGCTCCAACACGACCGTTGGTGCTCCAACACGACCGCTGGTGCTCCAACACGACCGCTGGTGCTCCAACACGACCGCTGGTGCTCCAACACGACCGCTGGTGCTCCAACACGACCGCTGGTGCTTCAACACGACCACTGGTGCTCCAACACGACCACTGGTGCTCCAACACGACCACTGGTGCTCCAACACGACCACTGGTGCTCCAACACGACCACTGGTGCTCCAACACGACCACTGGTGCTCCAACACGACCACTGGTGCTCCAACACGACCACTGGTGCTCCAACACGACCGCTGGTGCTCCAACACGAACACTGGTGCTCCAACACGACCACTGGTCCTCCAACACGACCACTGGTGCTCCAACACGACCGCTGGTGCTTCAACACGACCACTGGTGCTCCAACACGACCACTGGTGCTCCAACACGACCACTGGTGCTCTAACACGACCACTGGTGCTCCAACACGACCACTGGTGCTCCAACACGACCACTGGTGCTCCAACACGACCGCTGGTGCTCCAACACGACCACTGGTGCTCCAACACGACCACTGGTGCTCCAACACGACCGCTGGTGCTCCAACACGACCACTGGTGCTCCAACACGACCACTGGTGCTCCAACACGACCACTGGTGCTCCAACACGACCGCTGGTGCTCCAACACGAACACTGGTGCTCCAACACGACCACTGGTCCTCCAACACGACCACTGGTGCTCCAACACGACCGCTGGTGCTTCAACACGACCACTGGTGCTCCAACACGACCACTGGTGCTCCAACACGACCACTGGTGCTCCAACACGACCACTGGTGCTCCAACACGACCACTGGTGCTCCAACACGACCACTGGTGCTCCAACACGACCGCTGGTGCTCCAACACGACCACTGGTGCTCCAACACGACCACTGGTGCTCCAACACGGGCCGCTGAACCTAGGTCACATGAGGAAAAGACGTTCTTAACATGGACCGGTGAGCCAGTGAAAGGTCTTTGCCACATGACCAAAAGCGCCACTGAGTAGGAAATACCCTCCTCCCTCCTCCACTCTTCAACCGAGAGCTTTGAAAAACCTCCTACAGCTCATCTACGCATTATGCAAGTGACTCGCTACAGGCCGGGAGTATATGGTCACGAAGCTTTTATAGGCAGTAATTTGCTTATTCCCAGTGGGAATAAGCAACTTTAACATTCTGGGGTTATTCTAGATAATTTATATGTATGTTAATTGTACTTGAGTGTACCTGTGCCTAAATAAACTTAGTTATCATGAGGACTGAGGGAGAGTCACATGAGCAACCAGAAGCCTCTTGTGTTTTCTCTTATGAAGGATAAACAATGACATTACCATCACTCCCAGGAATAAATTAGCATAGTTTATGTAAATTTAAAAGTTTAAGAATGTGATACGCTTTTACGAAGTTGGTAGAATTTTATTATAATTATGGCGAGCTTTATGGTTACTAGTTGAATATATTAAAGCAGTTGTTGATGATGTTATTCCTAGTGAGAAAATTCACGTTGGCCGTTACATCTCAGTGCAGGAACCCCACTACACCTCGATAATTTAAACTTTCATCATTTCACTCACGTTTAAAGTCGTAACACACTAACAGAAATTATTTAAGTTCGATATTTTACTATAATTAATTTTCACACATATTTACCGTGGCTGAAATAAGAACTGTAGTGTGAGCAGGGTTTTTATAAGAGTTTGTGGTGGCGCCTGGCCTGGCGGCCATAACTCCTGCCTTGCTGGTGTTGTCAGGAAGGAGAGGGCGCAGGTTGACCTAACTGTAGCGGCACACAGGTCAGAGGTTGCCCACCGGGGTCAACGCTCCCTCATAATGCAACACTTACTGGTGTAGAGAGGCAGGAGTGTAGGGAGAGACGAGGTGTTAATGTGGGGCTGCTCAGGGAAGTCCGATGCTTGACAGTGAGATGTGACCCTAGTAAGATTAGCGCTGTGTGACCCTAGTGGGTTTAGCGCTGTGTGACCCTAGTGGGTTTAGCGCTGTGACCCTAGTGAGTTCAGCGCTGTGTGACCCTAGTGGGTTCAGGCGCTTTGTGACCCTAGTGGGTTTAGCGCTGTATGACCCTAATGGGTTCGGGCGCTGTGTGACCCTAGTGGGTTCAAGTGCTGTGTGACCCTAGTGGGTTCAGGCGCTGTGTGACCCTAGTGGGTTCAGGCGCTGTGTGACCCTAGTGGGTTCAGTCGCTGTGACCCTAATGGGTTCGGGCGCTGTGACCCTAGTGGGTTCAGACGCTGTGTGACCCTAGTGGTTTCCGGCGCTGTGTGACCCTAGTTGGTTCGTGCGCTGTGTGACCCTAGTGGGTTCGGGGGCTGTGTGACCCTAGTGGGTTCGGGGGCTGTGTGACCCTAGTGGGTTCGAGGGCTGTGTGACCCTAGTGGGTTCAGGCGCTGTTTGACCCTAGTGGGTTCGGGCGCAGCGTGACCCTAGTGGGTTCGTGCGCTGTGACCCTAGTGGGTTCAGGCGCTGTGTGACCCTAGTGGGTTCAGGCGCTGTGACCCTAGTGGGTTCAAGCGCTGTGACCCAAGTGGGTTCAGGCGCTGTGTGACCCTAGTGGGTTCAGGCGCTGTGACACTAGTGGGTTCAGGCGCTGTGTGACCCTATTGGGTTCAAGCGCTGTGTAACCCTAGTGGGTTCAGCGCTGTGTGACCCAAATGGGTTCAGTCGCTGTGTGACCCTAGTGGGTTCGTGCGCTGTGACCCTAGTGGGTTCAAACGCTGTGTGACCATAGTGGGTTCAGGCGCTGTGTGACCCTAGTGGGTTCGTGCGCTGTGTGACCCTAGTGGGTTCAGGCGCTGTGTGACCATAGTGGGTTCAGGCGCTGTGTGACCCTAGTGGGTTCAGGCGCTGTGTGACCTAGTGGGTTCAGGCGCTGTGTGACCCTATTGGGTTCAAGCGCTGTGTAACCCTAGTGGGTTCAGGCGCTGTGTGACCCAAATGGGTTCAGTCGCTGTGTGACCCTAGTGGGTTCGTGCGCTGTGACCCTAGTGGGTTCAAACGCTGTGTGACCATAGTGGGTTCGGGCGCTGTGTGACCCTAGTGGGTTCGTGCGCTGTGTGACCCTAGTGGGTTCAGGCGCTGTGTGACCATAGTGGGTTCAGGCGCTGTGTGACCCTAGTGGGTTCAGGCGCTGTGTGACCCTAGTGGGTTCAGGCGCTGTGTGGCCCTAGTGGGTTCAGGCGCTGTGTGACCATAGTGGGTTCAGGCGCTGTGTGACCCTAGTGGGTTCAGGCGCTGTGTGACCATAGTGGGTTCAGGCGCTGTGTGACCCTAGTGGGTTCAGGCGCTGTGTGACCATAGTGGGTTCAGGCGCTGTGTGGCCCTAGTGGGTTCAGGCGCTGTGTGACCCTAGTGGGTTCATGGCGCTGTGTGACCCTAGTGGGTTCAGGCGCTGTGTGACCCTAGTGGGTTCAGGCGATGTGTGGCCCTAGTGGGTTCAGGCGCT